>JAVXUO010002202.1:0-19724 GCA_033065855.1 Escallonia rubra | reverse complement strand
GTGAGTTCGGCAACATACCGTACGAGGTATCTAAAAATTCTGACGAAGGAGTTGTTACGAGCCTCCAACACGCTTGATCTTTTTCGCAGGTACAAAAACGGCTACTAGAGTCGAGTTCTTCGTCCACGAACCAAATCCTAGATCTTGGTGATGCGCTAGAGAGAGTGAAACAGAGGGACGGATTGTCTTGTGACTTAATGTAATATCGGTTATTTTCTTGGGATATCTCTAGCCTTGATAGTATTAGAGACTATATTTATTTCAAACACCTAGGAGATAAATATTGTATTTATCTCAAACACTTAGGAGATAAATATTCTCTAATTAACTATAATAATCATGGCTGACAAATACACATTATCTGTTAATGGGCGGATAATGGGTCCACTGACCCAATTTATTAACAAGAAGACGTATTCAATCTCTTCATGCTTGCTCTTATTCATTCTTTCTTCATGGGCACATAACGACCCACTCAATTTATCAATTGCCAGCAATCTAAATCCTTGGACTCCTCAAAAACCACAACCAAATGCTCAAATTCTTGGTTTAAAGAAAGGAGAAATTTCTCAATGACGCGAACATTTTGCACGTCCTCACCATTTTTCTTCATTTGATTAACTTTTACTAAAACTCTTGTGAAATAGTCAGAAATGGATTATGACTCCTTCATGTGAAGAGCTCCAAACTCACCTCTAATAATGTGAAGACGAACCTTCTTCACCTTGTCCACTCCCTTGTGAGAGTTTTGTAATATCTCCCATGATTCCTTGGAGGTCGTTGCATTTGCCACCTTTACGAAAATGGATTCATCCAAACCGTGATGGAAGACATAAATGGCAAGTTGATCCTTCATTCTATTCTTCTCTAAACCATTCTTTTTGTTTTGATCAAGGTGGCTTCATCTCGAGAGTCCTCGTGGCCTTTGCAAACACTCTCCCACACGCCCAAATGTCCTACTTTTCTTTTGTTTTTTGTGAGTCGTAGGTACGGTGGAAGCAAATTCATAGTAACCTTCTCAAGAAAATAACAAAGCTCAAAAAGCTCTTGAACGTTAGAAAATAGTCACTCACAAGCACATTTACTAGAGAGAAGGAGAGGACTTTGTATTACTTGAATTCACTTGCTTCTAAAATGGTTTGGTACATGGGTTTATATAGGAATAAACTTTGGCTTCTACCCGGGTTGTAGGAATCTTTCTCCAACTCCGTGTATAGTGACAATTAGAAGTTACTAAATGTTTCTAGTGACTTTTCTTCTAATACTTTCAGCGGCAATTATTAGTAGCACTTTTTTAGCGTTATTAAATAAAAGTCACCAGAAACATTTAGAGACCATTGATTGTCGCTATATAAGGGGTAGGAGGAAGATTCCTTCAATCGGGATAGGAGGAAGATTCCTCCAACCGGAATAGTAGCCAAAATTTTTCCTTTATGTAGTACCCAAGTAACAATTATAGAGACACCACATTAATAACACTATTGTCTGAATACGCCATACATGAACCAAAATAAAAAGACCCAAAGAACATATAAGGTACATTCTAGAAATTCATGCACCATCATAATAAATATAAATAGAATGTCAAGTTTCTATTTCTGAAGGCTATGGCTGGCAACCTTACTTCCACTTGGAGTGGTTGATTTCCAGCAAACAAAACCAACATTAATACCAAGTACCAACCAGGAATAAGAACTTTTCTCTCTCTCTCTGCGCAACAGACACACCTTCAACTTGGCACATGCCCAACTTGTAGTCCATGGACGCACATGTTGCATGTCCCCTCTTAAGAATCAATTACAACTGTCAACTAGCATACCTTGTCTTCACTACCAAAAATATCCAGCGGACAGGATTATTACCATCTACAAATTTACCTTTTGTTGTCACCCTCAAATGTCACAGACAGATCTTTCACTCACCAATCATGTCCCTTTCAAGATTGGATCTCAATAAGCACATTGCCACCCTACCCCAACTCCCGTGTCAACTATTTACAGTAAAGTATCTTCAATAAGCATGACAAGAGAAACGACATAAAGTCACGTTGATAGCCAGACTGTAAAGAAGAAACACCCGTCTGTACATAGCAACAATTTGAAGTCCAAAACAGCCCCAAAAGTTACAAAAATGAAAGAAAAACACAGTTTTTAGTTCATTGATAGGCATGGAGATCACAGCCATCAAATTGATCGGCCTCAGATAATGGAGACTCGTTAATTAGTGCTACCTGCAATCCATTACGGCATGGTTCCTCGGATTCGTACTACGTGCTTGCTGTTTCCAAAGCTCAAAAGGATGTCAACCCGAGCATCACTGTACCAAATTACCGCTTCACTTGGTTCAATTATGTGAAAACACTTTTGGCAGTTTTGCTCTCAACATGGAGTTGAGACATTCCAAGTCCAAAAATTCTAAACCCAAGTTGAAAGAAGATGCTACTTCTACGCTGAACTACAGTTGGAACTTCCGTCAGAAGTCAAACAGCTAGTTGTTGTTTCTGTTGTTGTTGTTGTTGTTGTTGTGTTGACTCTTCTTCATTGAAACACAACTGAAGCTTTGGTGACCTTGCTGTTCTATACAAGGATGATTCTGCTACATTTACTGGAGGCTGGAGTATCATCTCTCTCTGAAGATAGGAGCAGTAAGTGTGGAAAGTGTTGGGAGTGACATTTAAGTGGAAGCTCATCCCAAATAGGAAATCCACTTCAAGGAAGTTCATCTCTGTTGTGCTTATTCCTCCAACTTTAGCATAATAAGCATTATTGTAGTACCTGAAATTTTCAAACCATACATAATAATTCAAAATCATTTTTGAAGTAAGGCATACCTCGGAATACACTGCTTGGACCAAATAACCTTTCACTGATCGGATTCTCCCGAGTGAGACTAGTGTTTTTGAATTCTAAGGCTTCGTTGAACATTAGCTCTCAGTTATGAACGTGAAGCCAGTCATGCAATTGAAGATTGAGAATAATCCAGCTATAACCTCCATCACACTTTGTTGAGTGGCTGACACACTATGTCGTAGCTGTCTAGAAATTTAAAATATTGAAAGACAGAAAAAAGGGTACCCATAGCTGGCCTGGTTTCATTTTCAAACTGAAAAACATTTCAGAAAATAATTTTTAAAATATTATTGAGCCATTACACCTGAAATGCCTGATTATCAGAGACAAATCTTAGTTCCTGAACAATTCTATGGTTCAAGGAACTTAAAATTTCATAGTCAAAAGAATCAGGAAAGACTCCACTGATAGAATTCAAGAATCTCAGATACTGCTGCATATATCCGACAAAAAGATAAGAATTGAATTAAATCGACCCAGAAAAAGATATCCCAATTCGGAATTGTCCCCCGTTTCAAGCAAAACTTCAATTCAGAACAAAAATGAAGGAGATAATACCATTGAAATGAGCAATGAAAGTCTACAGAGTTGCTTCAAAACTTACATGTCATCCAAGAACTTTGCAGCCACCATTACACTAGTAATAAGCAACCGATGAACGTTGAATGAATTGATAGGCAACGATGGTTGGTGCTGAGTGAACCGGTCAAGATAAACATACGCGACAACGAAGCACGAAGGACTGCAATTCGCATACTTGAAAATTCGCTCTAGGTAGCTTTGAATTGAGATAGTTGGGATAGTAAGGCCATGAAAGACAGAAATTTTCTGCGGGTGGAATCGGCGGTTGACATCATTGGATTCGGCCACCTTCTGGAGCAAAGAAGAGAGGAAGGTGATGAGTTTGGACATCACACTTGGACTCTCTAGCTCTGCCATTGATGGATGAGCCAAGAAAATGTTGGTGAAGTGCGTAGGAAATATGCTATGTAAGGCTGCTTACTTTGCGTATGTAACAACCTGTACCTGTGGTCGTTATTAGGTGGGCATGCTAATTGGCCAGAGTAGCCTTCTGAATTTGAATTATGTCTGGTATGTCCACACATCTCACTTGTGGTGTTTTTGGTACTTTCTGATGCAAATAATTGGGGGTTCAGCTGGACATTGTGGTACATTGATTGAACTTCCCAAGGAGGGAAGGGGGAAGGATCGTCAATCTGTGGGCTGCTTTGTCAAAAAAAATTGTCATGCCCATTGTGTTATGTCGCTAAAAAGTTAATACAGTGGTGGTGTGGATGCTTCTTAGCGACTAAGAAATGCAGCAGTAGATTTGGAAAACAGTAGGACAGAGAGCCTAAGTTCTGACAGAAAATAGGAACTAAGAAAAGGAAAAAAAGAACATTTTGTATTGCAGTTTGGGAGGAAAGTGATGGGCTTCCTATATTATCATGTGACTGCATGTGTATTAAGCGGGAGATTGCAATCTGTGCTTCCCACTTGAGAGATGTTGCACGTGTTCTGATTCTATGCTCAATTGGGTAGAGAATAATGAGATTTGTCCTGCTCCACCACACCATTAATCCATCGGAGAAAAATATGGACATATACCAGAATGCTCAAGCCTGGCCAGCCCTAGCATCACTCTGTCTAAGATTAGCAACATGTCTTTTGCACTCACTAGCAACGGAGAAGCAAGAGGGGGAAGACAGAATGTAAATATGGTGCATGTTGAAAATTGTACTAACCTATGAACTATATCAGATGTTATATAGATCAGCACATCATTTTCATTTTCTGGAGAGTGTTACGTTATTGACATCCACTTCTTCAATCTTCCCGTTTATTAAAGGTAAGGAGAGAATTACATTTGAAGTTGTTACTCAGGGTCGACAAAGTCCGGTTAGTGTTTCTTACACGACGCCGTTTATCACTATTGGTTAAAAAGGTTTTTTCCATTCCGAATTTTGACAATTACCGCAACATGTGTAAGTAAAAAAAGAGCACGAATCGAACGCCTCGCTCTCATAAAATTATTAATAATTAATAACGGCTTAAGATTTTTGTCTCGTGTTTAAAACAATCGATAATAATATACATTTTGAGCTTCATTAGTCATTACAAGCAAGTTGGTAAGTTGGGTGGAAGTGGCCAATGCGGGGGCAATTGTGTTTAATGAGCTTCATCAATCATGCCTTCAACCCACCAAAGAAAACAGTGTCGTTGTCAAGGCCCATTCTCATCATGTCAGAAGGGAAAAGAAAACAAGAGCTATTTATACAAGGATGTGTTCGTATAGATACGTGAAGTCGCAAGTTGCGCGAACGTTTTTGTAACACATCTATTATCGCTGTACTTCTTTTTAGTCCATAACTAGTCCAGTAACCCGAATCAAGCTCGGGTCGATTTATAAAATACAGTATAATATAAGGTCTCAAAGAGTGTATTAATATGTACCATATATCGTGAGACAAAAAAAAAATAACATTATTCAAAAATATCTTATTTGGCTATAAAGAATAGATAGCGACACAGTGGAGCCGTTAGATATCTACCTTCTTTAAACTTTTACTTTGAGTTGTCAATTAATATTTCAAATGAATATTGACTTAGTATTTATAATTGTAGAATAGTCATACTGGTGCCATATAGAGCTAAATAACGAATATGATTGTGGTTGAAATTAAAAAGTGATGAGGCTATGACGTATCCCTTTTGAATTGTAGATGTTATATATGAGTATAATTCTTTAACTTCAAAAGAATTTGTGTTACATGTTTTTCAGAGGTTATTCTAATTATTAAGTATAAATCTATATGGAATAATGTTGCATTTCAAATTTAACTGGACTTATGTATACACCTTATTACTTTCAAATAAGTTATTAGTGTCTGCAAAAATAAATTTGACAGAACGACCATGTAATATTCAATATATATATATATATATATATGTGTGTGTGGACCCAACCGCAACACTTTGTTGCGGTTGCTTGCATTTTTTTTTTTTTTGTAAAAAAGGACATATATATAATAAAAAGGACGTCCACGTGTACTCGTGGATGGCTCAGATGTGTTTTTTTATTTTGAAAAAGTAGCAACCGGTACTCTTTCACGCGGTAGCAAAATTTGACAAATATACCCTTCAACCCCAACCGCAAGAAAGAGTAACAGTTGGGGGCCCACTGCGTAAATCCCATTTTTTCATGCCAAAAACCCAACCGCAACGAAGTGTTGCGGCTGGGAATTATTTGCCAAAAACCCAACCGCAACACTTTGTTGCGGTTGCTTGCATTTTGTTTTTGTAAAAAAGGACATATATATAATAAAAAGGACGGTTCTCATATATATATATAATAAAAAGGACAATAATGGTTCTCATATATATATATATATATATATATATAATAAAAAGGACATATATATAATAAAAAGGACGGTTCTCATATATATATATATATAATAAAAAGGACAATGGAGAAAACCCCCAACCGCCACACTTGGTGGCGGTTGGTATCATTGCAAATGTTTTTTTTTTAATGTCACTAAAGGTGAAAACTTAATTAGACAGTTTTTCACGAATTTATAACAAATAGCTAAAGCTAGATTTTGCCAAATTGCAAAAAAGAGACCGTAGTTATTTTTAAAAGATCTATATCAGGGAAAACTTTTAGATTTTTCCAAAGACTGAAAAAGGGGTAACTGATACGGGAAACTTTGTAACTTTGCAGTGTAATTTAAAATATCAAGGTAGAACGATTTCGCACGAAACTTTTATGAGAACCCTAGGATGTTGGGAAGTTCCATTTCCCAGGACTTTGGGCTATTTCGAAGTCGTTAGCTAATTTTTTGGCCGAACGGGCTAATTGTTTTAGGTCCATTTCCCAAAAAATTCAATTATTACTTTATTTTTATTGTTTCAATCTCAATTATAGCATCATTTTTTTTTCTTTTCTAAATCTGGTATGTTATTTTCGTTTTTAAAATATATGAATTTTTATATTTATATTAGAGAGTGGTTTTAAGGATACAATAGTCAAAATTAAGTCCTAATAAATTATTTCGTCAATCAGTTAGAGTTTTAGAATGTTTAGAATTAGTTTTTCAATTATCTAAGGCTTAGTAATATGGAAATTAACTTATCAAGACATAATAACCCCATCCAATATTATATTCTCAATTGTAGCATCATTTTTTTTCCTTCTAAATATAGTATGTTATTTTCATTTTTAAGATATATATTCGTAATAGAGAGTGAATTTAAGGATACAATAGTAAAAATTAAGTCCTAACTAGTTAGTTCATCAATCAGTTAGAGTTTTAGAACATTAAAAATTAGTTTTTCAGTTATATAAGGCTTAGTAATATGGAATTATCAAGAAATAAGAACCTCATCCAAGATAGTATTCTCAATTGTAGCATCTTTTTTTTCCTCTTCTAAATCTAGTATGTTACTTTCATTTTTAAGATATATAAATTTTTATATTCATAGTAGATAGTGGTTTTAAGGATACAATAGTTAAAATTAAGTCCTAATGAGTTAGCTCATCAATCAGTTAGAGTTTTAGAACGTCTAGAATTAGTTTTTCAATTATATATGGGTTAGTGTTTCAAGAAATAAGAACCTCATCCAAGATAATATTCTCAATTGCAGCATCATGTTTTTTCTCTTTTAAATCTAGTATGTTATTTTCTTTTTTAAGATATAAGAATTTTTATATTTATATTAGATAGTGGTTTTAAAGATACAATAGTCAAAATTAAGTCCTAATAAGTTAGTTAATCAATCAATTAGAGTTTTCGAACGTTTAGAGTTAGTTTTTCAATTATTTGAGGCTTAGTAATATGAAAATTAACTTATCAAGAAATAAGAACCCCATCAAGAAATAAGAACTCCATCCAAGATAATATTTTTAACCTTTAATAACACTTATAATAGTTATAATTTTATTTCACATTGAAAACATAATGTGATGCTGTGTAAAGCAAAGAAGTCATATTTCTGTGATGATGTGTCGCGCAAATAAACTCACGCTTCGCTTATTATATATTACTAGCCGAGTAACCCGAGCCAAGCTCGCGTCGATTTATAAAATACAGTATACAATAAGGTCTTAAAGAATGTATTAATGTGTAGCACATATCGTAAGACAAAAAAAGACAATAATATTATTTTAAAAAATTCTTATTTGGCTATAAAAAATAAATAGCGACACAGTGGAGCCGTTAGATACTTACCTTCTTTAAGCTTTGATGCCAATGAAAGTGGGTTCTTACTTACGTGGAGGTGCCACAAAGGCTGCAGTCCGTGTCAGCTTCCAAGTATACAAAGTGGGAGACAGCAAAGACGGAGTAAGGGCTGAGGGCAAGGCTTCTCAGACGGGTCGTGAGGAATGGCAGTGCTGCGAAGGCAAAGCTAAGACGAACAGGGCCGGCAGTCGATAGTCCGAGTCAGGGTCCAAGTCAGGGTCCAATGCTACAGTCCGAAGTTACGGTCCAAAGTTACGTTTCTCTCACTAGAATCCAAGAGCTCCCAAATTCTAGAGTGAGAAAGTGATTTTTGTAAGAAAAGCAAAAGTCCTTTTTTGAGTTGTAAAGTTCACTATTTATAGGAAACAGGGTGCTTATGTCATAAAGTGCCACATGTCGTTCCCTGAGAGTGACACGTCACCAGGGGGTCCCAAAATACCGGTTCTCCGTCGGACTGCCGGTTCCTAAATTCGCGTTGCTTGCCCCACACAGCGTCGCTCTACCTGTCTGAGAAGACTGACCATACCGCGGTAGCATGATCAGAGTAAGCCCGTTGCCCCAGCCACCAATCCAAACCCTTACTGAATCCCATGAGGCGCGTCAAAAGACGCGCGGAGGACCTGACAGCGGTGAGGGTTACACCTGTAGCCAACTGCCAGGCAGACTAGGCGCGATGCCCTCCGAGGACCTGCTCCCGTCCCGGAGTGACCCGTGGGTCATTGTCCTGGTGATGTCGACGATCGATAGTAACGTGAGTGGACATGGTCGCAGCTCAGTGCTCCGAGTCCGTGGCGAGGGATCCTTGTACCGAAACCCCCTGCGACCGTGACGGCGATGGCTATGAGGTTGTGAGCCCATCCCGGTATGGGGGCCGAAGCTCCCCTTTTGATTGAGACGGCGATGGCTATAAGGTTGTGAGCCCATCCCGGTACGAGGCCGAAGCCCCCATTTTGATTGAGACGGCGATGGCTATAAGGTTGTGAGCCCATCCCGGTACGAGGCCGAAGCCTCCATTTTGATTGAGACGGCGATGGCTATAAGGTTGTGAGCCCATCCCGGTACGAGGCCGAAGCCCCCATTTTGATTGAGACGACGATGGCTATAAGGTTGTGAGCCCACCCCGGTACGAGGCCGAAGCCTCCATTTTGATTGAGACGGCGATGGCTATAAGGTTGTGAGCCCATCCCGGTACGAGGCCGAAGCCTCCATTTTGATTGAGACGGCGATGGCTATAAGGTTGTGAGCCCATCCCGGTACGAGGCCGAAGCCTCCATTTTGATTGAGACGGCGATGGCTATAAGGTTGTGAGCCCATCCCGGTAGTATGCAACATGATTGTGGCGCATGAGCGCGGTGCCTATAGCACGAGACAATACCTGGTGCCTGGTGCACGTGTTGTGAAAGTGGTGCGGCGACGATCGTCGCGAAGCAATACTTGGTGCCGGGGCACGTATCATGAGAATGGCGCGAGGGCGCGGCGACGAACGTCGCGGAGCAATATTTGGTGCCGGGGCACGCATCATGAGAATGGCGCGAAGGCGCAGCGACGAACGTCGCGGAGCAATATTTGGTGCCGGGGCACGTATCATGAGAATGGCGCGAGGGCGCGGCGACGAACGTCGCGGAGCAATATTTGGTGCCGGGGCACGTATCATGAGAATGGCGCGAGGGCGCGGCGACGAACGTCGCGGAGCAATATTTGGTGCCGGGGCACGTATCATGAGAATGGCGCAAGGGCGCGCGTCGGGTGTCTTGAAGACAGGATGTGAGCTAAGTGTACCTGTCATAACAAGATAATGAATGTAGCATGTAGTAGTGACAAAGTTGGGAGTGATGGTATGCGGTTGTTGGCGACGGGTCATTCGACTGTAACGCGCGACTTTGGGTGACGGGCATCGCGGGAGCGGCATGCGGTCCCGGGCGACGGATGTCGCGAGGTTTATAGACGGCAGACGTCGCGAAGTTGATGGACGAAGGATGTCGGGAGGTTGATGTACGAACGTCCGTAAACATCGCGGAGGTGCAAAGACTCGGGAAAACAAGTGCGCGCAGGAGGGAAGGCCATAGGCCAAACATTGGGAGGAAGGCCAAGGCCACCACCCCTGGTGAGGCCGAGGCCGACCCCTTGGTGAGGCCGAGGCCGACCCTAGGGGGTGGCTAAGGTAAAAGGCCAACTCCCATGAAGGGAGGCCAAGGCCACTCCCTCCTTCGGTGAACTTCGGGCGCGCCGACGGTAGGTGTTTTGATAAGCAAAGGCAAATCCGGAAGTTGCGTTATGACGAGCGTGTTGATGCGAGTCGTATCCATATGACGAACGGAGTGTCAAAGTCACGCGCAAAGCGTACGAAGCGAAAAGAGTGAGAAAAAGGGGTTTGTGCAGATGGGTGAACCACCGGGGGAAAATGGCCGAGGCCAACCCCTCCTGGAGGCCGAGGCCGACCCCTAGGCCTGGGGAAGGCCGAGGCCGACCCCCTGAGGTTGGCCAAGGCCAAATGGCCAAATTCTATTTTTGGAGCCCAAGGCAATTTCTCCTTTTGCGAACTTCGGGCGCACCGTCGGTAGGTGTTTTGATAAGAAATGACAAATCCGAAGGTTGTGTTGCGATGAGCATGCTACCAAGAATCGTACCCATATGATGAACAAGGTGCCAGAGTCATGTACGAAACGTACGAAACGAAAAAGGTGCAAAAAGGACTTTGCGCGAAGAGTGAAGAACCGGGGGGAAAGGCCAAGGCCAAACCCCCATGGGAGGCCGAGGCCGACCCCATGGCCTTGGGTGAGGCCGAGGCCGACCCCATGGGGTTGGCCAAGGCCTTTGTCCGTTGACCCTGCTGCTCTGGTTGCGCCGTCGGTCGACATTTTTGGTCAGGTGTTTGGGTGATCTTGGTGTGACGATTGCGCTAGCGTGAGCGACGTCAATGTAAAATAAAAAAGTCTAAGTCGCGCACGAAGCACGTGAAGCGAGAAAAACACGTGTCTTGGGTGCGCGGGCGCTGACCGGTTTGATGCGCTGGAAGATTGACCGTTGACAATGTTGACGTGTTCGCGCATAGTGGGACCCCTAGCGCGCCATTGGGTCTGACCAAGATGGGTTGGGAACATAAGCCCCCTGTGTGCGGTGTGCGCGGAGGGGCAAACCGAGCGGGCGCCGCACGCATAAGCATTAATCGATGAAAAAAATGCCGGGCTCGAATTTGGGGGAACGGGCGCTATAGTAACTTGAAACGCGGGGGGGGGGGGGGGGGCGTAAATTTTTTTGAAATATGCAAAGTTTCGTAACGGTGAACTCGAGAAAGAAAGAAATAGCGAAAACAAAATGTAACACGCCTGTCCGTTGGCGTTAGTGTGAAAGACAGAAAATAGCGCGACAAAAATGTGCGGAATATGGGTTGCGCGAAGAATTTTGATAGCGACGTTAGGTTATGAATGTGAAGTAATAATGTTATTTTGCTAAAAATAACGCGTTGGAAAAAAGGCGGCGTTAAGAAGTGGAACGCTAAAAGAGTTGTTGGGGATTTTGGGGGGAAACTTGGAATTTGAATTGATGTGATGGATTTGGGGGGGAGAATTAGGTGGGAAGTCTTTCAAGACTTGGGAGAGAAAGAAAGAAAGACTTAGCCAAACTAAAGAGAGAAAGGAGAGAAAGAAAGGAGAGGAAGAAGAAGAAGAAGAAGAGTTGGATCTTGAAGACCCATGAGAGTGAGAACATCACAAGAAGCCAAGAGGATGCAACAAGGTAAAAGAGGAGGGGCAAGTGGGGGAAGGGGTGGCCATGGGCCAACCGCGACGGCGGCCAAGGCACACCGCCGGGCCGAGGCCGAGTGTGGTGGAAGGAGAGGGGAGCGTGGCTATGGGGTGAAGGGAAGGGGAGATGGTGGAGGACGACAAGGGCCGGCCGACCAAGGCTGCGAGGCCGACCAAGGCTGCGAGGCCGAGGCCGAGGCCGTGGCCCGGCGCGGGCGGTGGAGGGGGGAGAGGAAGTGGAGGGGAAGAGGGAGAAGGGGAGAGGGGAAGGGGAGAGGAGGAGAGGGAGAGGAGAAGGGAGAGGGAGGAAGGAGGAGGGGGAAGAGGAGGAAGGAAGGAGGAGGGGAAGGAGAGGAAGGAATGAGGGGGGAAGGGGAAGGAAAAGGAGGGGAGGGAGAAGGAAGGAGGAGGGAAGAGGGAGAGGGAAGAAAGGAGGAAAGAGAGAGAGGCGCGGGCCGAGGCCGACGCCGAGGCCGAGGCCGACCGGAGGCACGGCGTGCGCGGAGATGTTTCTCACGGCACAAAGGGAAATGTTGGTGGATTGCCGAAAAAAACACGGAAGAAGCAAAGTGTGCGACGGCGGGGCGGAGCTAGTGGGCGATCCACGTTATCACCGGTCGACATGTTTGATGATGACGACGTCGCGCCGGTTGAAGAAGCGGAGGTGCCGTTGAGCTTTCTTGGCAGGGCGAGGAGCTTTGATGCAACGCCGAGTCACAGAAATATTTTGTTGACGGCGAAGGGGGCGGTGCCCGGATGCCCACCCAAGGAGCTTTGGAGGGAGCTTGGCCAGCGAGTGGGTGCGGATGTGTTTTTGGGTCCTTTCGGTGCGTCGTCGATGTCGGAGAGTCCGATGGTTCCTTCGCCGTATGTTCGTGCGCCGAGCGGGGGGGTCGCTCCGGTGATGTCGCCGAGGTACATGCCGGGTTTGTTGGTGGAACGACTAGATGTGCCGTGGTCGCCGGTGATGTTCAAGGGCCATAATACCATGCCGGTGGGGTGGAATTTTTGGTGCATGTATATGTTGGAGCAGTCGGGTTGGGGGGAGAGATTGGAGGCGTTGGGATTGGTGTCTGCGATAGAGGCGACGTTCAAGGTGATTGATCCGGTGAGGGACTTTAAGGGCTTGGCGTTGTTGCTTTCGAGATGGAGCTCGCAGACGCATACGTTCATCACGGCGTTTGGGGAGATTGGGCCAACGCTTCTCGACGTGATGATGTTGACGGGGTTGCCCATGCACGGTACGGAGAATGCTTGTGAGCTGGAGTTGACGGCGGCGGAACGGTTGACGGTAAAGGAACTGCAGGGGTTTGCCTCGTTGATAAGGAGCAATCGCAAGGGTACGTACAGCGGGTGGCTCAAATACTTCTATGGTACGGCGACCGCGTTACCCGGGCAGAAGTCTGCGTCGGTGAGCAATTTTCGCGCGGGTCCTTGCTATAAGGACAAGAGATACGAGCTAGCGGGGTTTCTTATCATGTTCTTGTCGAGGTACGTGCTTATAATGTCTTCCCTTTAGTATTGTTGCATGTTGTACTTCCATTGTTCTTGTATGCGTAGAATGGTTCAGAATAGGGCGAGAAGGTTATGATAGACATTGTATGCTCTTATGCTTGTAGGTTTGTATTTGAGGGGACGCCGGAGGATGGCGTGTCCCTGAGGGTATTCAAGTTGGCGGTACGTATGGCTGGTGGGGGGCGCGTCGGGCTGGCCCCCATTTACTTAGGCACGCAGTACTCTCGTCTAGATCAGTTTGCCAATGATGTACAGAGGTCGTACGGACGCTATCAGGTGACGACGTACGTAGACTGGATGTTCTTGCAGCGGTATCTATTCGAGGTCTACATGGATTATCGGCCTCGTGATCTTCCCTTAGTACATCCGTCACCGCGGATGATTAGGGTGACTCGGCCGGGCAAGTCACGTGAGGTTGCGGCTTGGTACGCGGGTGGCCGAGTATATGCCTGGGCAGGCGGGAAGAAGCCCGGGCGTGATTTGGCAGACATTTTTGACGATCGAGATGAGTGCGTTCTCCGTGCGTATACCGGCATGCATTATTCGTACGGTACTCCTCCATGGATGGATCTGCAGGACACTATGGTGCGACTACACGGTCGAGATGAGCTGACGGACACGGCGGTGGCCTTACTAGTGGCGTACTTTCCAGGGTGGCTGCCCGTATTGACTGATGATGGCGGGAAGCCGGCTGAGAACAGATATTATGTGGTGAGATATAGCCCCGATCGATTGTCCTCGAGCTTTGGTTATGATTTAGAGCCCCCATGTGGCTATACGAGGGCGTGGGAGGTGAGGAAGGCTTTTGGGTATACGATCTCAAAGTGGGCGCGGAAGTGGGCGGTACCGACAGAGGAGTGGAGGAGGCCCGGGACGCTATCGACGGGAGTTGCGACGGTTGAGTATGCGCGATGGTGGGATCGGGTACTGGCGACATGGTCGGAGTGGTTGTCGCAAGAGCCATCCGATAGGCAGGAGGTCGATGTCTTTGCGGGGGACAGAGGACTGGGACTTGTTACGGCGCAGGTCGCGAGGCAGAACGGCATGTCGGTACTACTTACAGGCGTATTAGATGAACAGGTGCCAGCACGCGCGCCACGGGCGCCGGCAGCAGCAGGTGGTCCGAGGGTGCCGGGCGCTGGCAAGGGTCCCATTTCGTCATTGAGAGTAGGCATGATGGTGGGTGCACAGCGGACAGGCGCAGGTCCTTCGACGGGTGGTGGACGTAGGCCGAAGAGGTCGCGAGAGGTGCTGGAGGAGTGTGACTCCGAGGTTAGTGTAATGCTTTGCTTTCGTTGTACAGTTGCCAATTATCATGTTAAGTGTTCTCTAATGCTCGGTTCTCCCCCTTTTTTTTTTTTACAGGAGTTTGATGATGATGGTGGTGCCATTGACGTGGAGTCAGACGATACCACAGAGTATGCCGAGGCCGTTACTGATGATACTGAGGGGATGGATCTTGAGGCAGCTGAGGAAGATGGGGAGGCAGATGTAGATGCGGCCGATGAGGTCGAGGAGATGGAGGCCGAGCCGGCCTATGAGGGGGGGCCGATGGATAGTGAGGCCTTCGGGGAGGCCGCGGCGGTAGAGCAGGCAGCGGCCTACATTGTGGAGCCAGTCAGTCACCCGGAGCAGACAGCAGCATATGTTGTGGAGCCGGTCGTGCCAGTTGGTCATTCGAGCCCGTCACCTGTCTTGGTCGAGGATGTATTCGGTGGCCCGATGGGTCACACGTTTGAGGGTGATGATTGGTGGGCACATGCGGGGGCACATGTCGGGTTGCCGACCGCACATGCGGTGGTTAGAGATTCGTTGCCACGACGCGGTGTACCTGATTCGTCTGTTGTGGAGCCGATAGCGGATACATTGTCGGGGTCGGCCGTGGATGCGGGTGATGCTCTGTTGGCGATGCATGCTGCCACCGTTGGCATGAGATCAGTGGGTGGTAGGGCGACAGGGGTTGATGCTGCTAGTGGCGGGTCTTCAGTCGGGCAGGCAGACGGTATGTCCTGGGAGGGCCTCGGGTTGTCTGATGCGGTGGTCCAGCGGTTGGAGATGATTAGGGCGAGACAACCCCAGACATTTGAGGGCTCTATTACCATGCGGGGCATGGCATTGTTCAAGGCGATGTTTGCCGCCCTTGTGGACTGGTTGGCGACACTTAGTACGGTGCCGACCTCGACTTGGAGTTCAGAGATGAGGTCAGAGTTTATGTTAGAGCTCGAGCCGTTCGTAGCTTTTGGCTTCCAGTTGGAGTGGTTGTCCGACTATGTCCATTGTAGAGGGCCGAGTGTTGAGGCCATGGCTGGACTGACTGTGGTAGGAGCGCAGGAGGTGGCGTGTCAGGGCCGTAGGCGTATGCTTGATGCAGCGTTGACAGATGTGATGCGAGAGGTTTCTGAGATACGGGCCCGGCTTAGCGAGGCGGAGGCTCGGCAGGCAGAGATAGAGAGACAGCGGGCCGAGTTGGAGCAGAGATGGTCCGACTTACAGGTGCAGCGGCAGACTCTGGAGTCGTATACTTCTGATACTGTTGGTGCACTGCTTACTTCTTTACGCTATATGTGATGTACTTTTCATTTTTTGCTAGTAGTCATTGGTCCGTAGCGACCTACAAACCTGTGACCTGTATGCATTTTGTTGATACTGATATAGCAGTTGTATGGTTATTTTGTACCTGTGTTTGTTGTGAGGTGATGCTTAGCTTTTGATGTGATCGTATGTCTTGCATGTCGTGTCCTCCCGTTGTGGTTCCCCCTTCCCCGCCCATAGCAAGCGACTTAGTGAACGATGTGTAAATGAAAGAGTGCGTTACATACAGTAGTTGAGGCGAGTGAATGATCTTTGCATTGATAGTATTTGGGCCAAAATGCCATTACATGAAGAAAGCAAGAACTTGTAATAAACAACAAAAGTTACAAGTCATGAACATGTGTGCATATACAAAAAAATGTTGTGTAAATGTTCTAAGCTTTGGGCGGGTAAGGCTGGGGAACACTCCGCTGTTGGTCATGCATAAAACTTCTTCAAATAGCGACCGTTGATAGGTGCCGTGATTTGTCCGTCTTCCGTGTTGAGCAGGAGGTAGGAGCCGTTGTCTCTGGCTTCATGCACTTGAAGTGGTCCTTCCCAATTCGGTGTGAACTTGGGGGCTGACATGTTGGCGCGTACATGTTTGGCGGCTTGAAGAACAAGGTCGCCCTCGACGAATGTTCGTTGCTTCACAGTCTTTCCATATGCCTTGGTGAGTTGTTCGTGGTATTTCTTCATACGGCGCAAGGCATTGGCTCTCCTTTCATCAAGTCCTTCAAGGGCGGTCATTCTGGTTTCTTCCTCTCCAAGCCCACTGCTTAGGGAGAGTCTGGCTGATGCGACTGTAATCTCGGCTGGTACGACACACTCGTCCCCGTAGACAAGGGAAAAGGGTGTGGTCTTTGTCGCTGTATGCTTGGAGGTTCTGTAGGCCCAAAGTGCGAGGCTTAACTTCTCGGACCATGAACCACTTACATCATGGACCATTCGTGATAATACCCGCAGTAGAGTTTTGTTAGAAGCTTCGGCTTGACCATTCCCTTGTGGGTAGTAAGGAGTGGATGTAGCGTGGTTGATGTTGTATCCTTCCATGAAAGCTCGGACATCCCTGTTGATGAATGGCGTGCCGTTGTCGGATATGATACACCGGGGGATACCAAAGCGACAGACGATGTGTTCGCGCAAGAAGTTGGCGATGGCGCCTCCCGTGGCTCGCCGTAGAGGTATGGCTTCGACCCACTTTGTGAAACGTTCTGTTGCAACCATGATCCAAGTGTGACCCCGTGATGTTGGGTGGATGGGGCCTATGAGGTCGAGAGCCCAGGAGTGAAATGGCCAAGGGGCTAAGATCATGCGGAGATCGGACGTCGGCGTGTGCATTCTGTCGGCGTGTCTCTGACAGGGTTGGCAGTGTCGGACATGAGAGATCGCGTCAGATTCCATGGTTGGCCAGTAGTATCCCATCCTTAGCAACTCTGCATACAACTTCTGAGAGCCTTGATGCTCACCACAATCACCGTTATGCACTTCGTTAATCACCTCGACTGTCTGGGCACCCTGCAGGCATCGCAGGGTGCGTCCCGAAAATCCCTTGCGGAACAACTCTCCTTCCGTCACAAAATACTTGACCGACTTGCGCTTGATAGATCGTGCCGAGCTGCGGTCAGGCGGTAGAACCCCGTGGGATAAGTACTGGATGAAAGGCTGGCGCCAGTCACCTTCGACGTTAATGACAAGAGCTTCAGTATTGTCCGGTGCGTACGAACACTCGGGGCAGTCTCCTTGTATGTCTGAGGCATCCTTGGCCATGGATGGCCAATAGAGACCCATACGCTGGAGGCGACGGTATAAAGGGGGACCGTCGAGGCCACAACACTTCTGATGGCCGAACTGCAATTTGTGCCTTGCTTCTTCCGGTGCCAAGCACCTGGCCAGAGTGCCTCCGGGGCATCGTCTGTACAAGACGTCTCCCAACATCAAGAAATCTGCAAGGGTAGATGCGGTAGCAAGAGATGGCGCCTTAAGTTGGTCGACAATTGATTGCCTCCAATCGTCCGTAGTAATGTCCTTCGGGACTAGGTTCAATGATGTGCATGGTTCCGTCCTCTTGATGATGGTTAGCATTCGCTGCTCACCATCAACCTCCATCTTTGACGCGATCGTGGCCAAGCTGTCTGCATGTCGGTTGTGGCACCTGTTATGATGTTCGTACTGGATATGGCCAAATCTTCCTTCCAAGTATTGCACCAAGGCACGATAAGGCGCCAAGGCTGGCTCCTTGACTGCGAACTCCCCGTCGGCCTGCTTCATGATCAAGTTCGAGTCCCCTTTTACGCACAATGCCTTAGCCCCCATACTGGCAGCCAGCATGAGGCCAATGACAAGTGCCTCATACTCAGCTTCATTGTTAGACACCGGGAATGCAAGCTTGAAGGATAGGGATGTGGTAACACCCTCTGAATTTCGAAGGACAATGCCGGCACCCCCCTGCCGGAGGGGAGCTCCATGGGGTCCTTTGCTAGTGGCTGAGCCGTCGAACTCAAGCGTCCACAATTCACCAATGTCAGAGGTCAGGGCCGTCTCTTCCCCAGGCAATTGATCTGAGGTCGGTTCATGTTGTTGGCGTGGGAAGAAGGCCAAGAGGTCCGCGAGTGCTTGACTCCGTAAAGCTGTAGGATTCTTGATGGACAGGCCGAACTCGGCCAATAACAGCAACCAGCGAGTAAGCCGGCCAGACAGGGCAGGGCGCGTGAGCATGTATCGTAATGGATCGGCCTTGGTGACAAGTGTGATCTGGTGTGACAAGAAGTAGTGTCTGAATTTCTGCGAGGCGTAGACCAAGGCTAAGCAGTGTTTCTCGAGCTCAGAGTAATTGGCTTCGGGGCCCCTGATTGATCGGCTGAGATAATAAACCGGGCGCTCCACCCCATCCACCTCTTGGGCAAGCAATGCCCCTATGGACCTGGGCGTGGAGGTCAAATAAAGCAAGAGTGGTATACCTCGTTGTGGCACGACCATGGTCTGCGGCGACATGAGAACCGCCTTGATCTGTTCGAATGCTTGCTGTTGGGGCGCACGCCAACTCCACGGTGCGCTCTTACGCGTCAAGTGCTGGAAGGGCGTGATGAGTTCGGCCAAGGCAGGGATGAATCGGCGGAGGTAAGAGATCTTGCCAAGGAAGCTCTTCAATTGTTTGGTGCTCTTGGGAGGGGGCATCTCTTGGATAGAGGCGGCCTTAGAAGGGTCAATGTCAATGCCCTGTCGACTGACCAAAAAGCCGAGGAATTTGCCGGAGGAGACTCCAAAGGCACATTTCAACGGTTCATCCGCATGTTGTATTGTCGACAACGATCGAAGACTGCCCGAAGGTCCGTGAGATGTTCACTTTCCTTTTTAGATTTGATGATAAGATCGTCGACGTAGTCCTCCACTGTGCGGTGTATCATGTCATGGAAGATTGCTGTCATTGCTCTTTGATATGTTGCACCCGCGTTCTTAAGGCCGAAGGGCATGACTTTCCAACAGAAGTTACCCATAGGGGTACGGAAGGCTGTCTTGGCACAATCGTCAGGGTTCATCCGGATTTGGTTGTAGCCCGCGAAACCATCCATGAAAGATAAGGTTTCGTGTCCGGCAGCTGCCTCGGTGAGCATGTCGATGTTGGGCAGCGGGAACTCGTCTTTGGGGCATGCCTTGTTCAAATCCCGAAAATCAATACAAATGCGGACTTGGCCGTTCTTCTTTTGCACAGGAACAACATTAGCCAACCAGATAGGATGAGTGATAGGTTCAATGAAACCAGCTTGTAAAAGTCGTTCAATTTCTTACTTGATCTTCAG
>JAVXUO010002531.1:0-98696 GCA_033065855.1 Escallonia rubra | reverse complement strand
ATTTTTAAAGTCATTTTTACTTATTATTTATGTTTAATTAAAAAGAAGGCGACTCCTAAAATCTTTAGATCCTATCTTCCGAAAACATGGGAATTTTTTCTGAGGTGGTTCCCTACAGACACTGAGTTATGTATTTTTTGGAATCTTTCAGCTCGTTAAATCATGTCCGCAGGTTACATCATATCATATATATCACCTTTAAACTCAAAATTATCTCTAGTTGATTGGCATGTGGTGTGACACATATTTTCTCACCGCCTTCTTCAGAGTGAGAGCCGTATTTACTGTAAGTCATCACTAATACTTGATTGACACCTGGCATCATGATGGGTATCTTGAACTTTATTCATGAAGCACTACTCAACTATTGTTCTTACTTCCACACTGAAAAATGAATTATGTGTCTCATAATAGAAGCTGCTGCAAGGCATTGGAGAACAATTGTCACCGCCCTAGGTTAGTCGACTAGTCATGGAAATTGTGAGAATGCAGAGAAGCCATTGGATGACCTCAGGCTAATCAATGACCACCTACATCGTAAAAGAAGAAGCAACTATGATGCCACGTCTTATCAAAGACAGAGCGCATCGTTGTTGTTTTTAAACGCACTCTTGGTAAAATAACCGATTCCTTTTTGGACCAATTTGGTTCAAATACTCCTTTTGGAAGGCCCCTTTGACTTTTTGGGTCCTCGGACCTTAGGGCATGAAGCTTCATGTGTTCTTTTCCTTAACTACTTCGGTCAAGTGACTCCTACGTGGGTGTGGTACTTTTCCTCTCCTTTATGTGAATTTCTTGCTTTCAATGCTCTTTAGGATCTTAATTGTTACGAAATCGCTCTAGATAAATATGTATGGAACACGATAACCAAAAGAGAGAACACAAGAAATATGAGAGAACTCAAATCTACTTTACACAAGTCAGATTTACAACGCCCCATCGCGTGTATCTCTCAAATGTTTCCTACTCAAAGAAGGACTTTTCTCTCTTGACCTTAAACACAATATAAGACAACTTACATATACTAGAGATAAGCAGTGATATTCTCTATACAATCAATGTGGGACAAGATGTCTTATATACTAAAGGCCAAGTTGCAACCTTCTTTGAGTAACCAATGTGAGACATAAATACAAGACATATATCAATAATCTCCACCTTGGCTTGTATTAACAAACCACTCCATAAGAAAAGTGTAATATGCCTTCAATACCTTCTTCAGATACTCCACCTTGCATCCCCTTTGAAGGTAGGGATGCACTATACCTTGAACCCAGCAAGAAAGAAGATGAATCAAGCTTAAGCAATACTTGAACTTCTCTGTCGTGATTGTCTTCGTAAGCATATCAGTTGCGTTGTCATTAGTGTGAACCTTGTGCACTACGATCTGTCTAGAATTAATCCATTCTAGGACCCTATGATAACGTACATCAATATGCTTGGTCTTTGCATGGAAAACTTGATTTTGTGCCAAATCCATTACACTCTGACTGACACACTATATCAAAACACCACGCTGCTTGAAGCCAAGCTCCTCTACCAGTCCATTCAACCATAACGCTTCCTTAGCTGCCTCTGTCAATGCCATGTACTTTGCCCCCGTAGTTGACAATGCTGTAGTAGACTGTAACACTGATTTCCAACATTCGACCCTCCATAGAATGTAAAAATATATCCAAATGTGGACCTCCTGGAATCTAAGTCTCCAGCATAATCAGAATCCACAAATCCAGAGACTTAACCTCTTGCCCCATCACAATCAAAGATGATGCCAAAGTTGGTTGAACTTGCTAGGTAACAGAAAGATCCAATTCATTGCATCCTCATGTTTCTTTCCTGGATTTCTCATATACCTGCTGACCATACTAACTGCATGTGATATATCAAGTCTGGTACACACCATGGCATACATAAGATAACCAACCGTATTTGAGTACGGTACTTGAGACATCTGTAATGCCCCCATGCGTGCCTCCCCGTCGCTGCTCGAATAATCCCCCTTGCTGCTTTGCGCTTCTCAAGGAATGCAATTATCTTGCCCTTGTGGGGCAAAACCTCCCATAATATGGACCTGCACAGTAGAAGTAGAAGTATCCTCCTCTAGGCCCCCATGAGCCTTGTGGTCACGAGAGTCACCCCGCTTGCGACTTCCCTCGTGCTTCTTCTCTTCCTTGTGATGGTGGCGACGTCCCTCATCCCCACTCCGCTCATCATCAGTTTCCTTGGGCGAGCCACTCTTCGACCTATCGTCTCCCCCATCTTTGCAATGCTCGTGCTTTGAAGATCTCGGCCTCTCACCTTGCTTGAAGTTTTCCAACCTCTCGACAATCACCATGGCAGAAGCCAGGTCCTGAAGTTCCCTTTGTCGTAACTCTGTGGCAACCCACTGCTGCAACCCATCAATGAAGAAGCATAGTCGCAACTTCTCGAACATCTCTGGTATTTCGAGCATCAAAGCCGAGTGCTCATTCCTATACTCGCGGATGCTTCCCTTCTGCCTCAGCCGTCGAAGGTTGATCATCATCATATCTTCAGCGTTCTCTGGATAAAACTACCTTTTTAGTTCACGCTTGAACTTCTCCCACGTTTTGACGCCGCACCCATCTGTATAGCGACGCCTCCACCATAAGGCAGTTGTATTTGTAAGGTACATGACCATCGTCTACACCTTCTCCTCCTAATAGTCGATGTCGAGGGCTTCAACGTACCACTCCAAGTGCCAAACTAAGTTACCCACCTCCTCGCCTCTCTCGCTCCATCATACAATCTCGGCTCTGGCATTTTCTTTCGCCTTGGCTGCACCGCGATACACCCCTACCTCGTTGTTCTTATAAGCTCCCTCTTACAAGAAGCTAGTTCTTCTTGGAGCTCTGCGACTTGCCCCTTGAGGTCCTTGCGCCGTTGCACCTCCCTCTTGGTGAAATGGGTGACCCTCTCATCGATCAAATCATCTAGCTCCTCCGCGAACACATTGACTTTCCTCTCTAGCATGGCTACTCGACTGTCTACCTCCAAGTCATCTAATTTATTGAATATTAACTCCACCTGACTTGCGACAGTCAACTGCAAGCAACTCCATATGCCTCGAGCTCACTCCTCATGCGTGCTTCGACATCCCCTATCGCACTGCTCTAATCCTTCATCGTGCTCTGCCATATGCCCAATTGGTCTTCCCATCGAATTGTCACAGGAATACTTCATGGTCGTGTTGTTCTACATATTTATCCTCTGAAACCGATTTCATTTTTGCCCAAAACTAAACCTGGAAAGCTCTGATTCCACTTGTTACTAAATCTCTCTAGATAAATATGTATAAAACACGATAACCAAACAAGAGAACACAAGAAATATGAGAGAACTCAAATCTACTTTGCACAAGTCAGATTTGCAACGCTCCCTCGCGTGTATCTCTTAATTGTTTCCTACTCAAAGAAAGACTCTTCTCTCTTGACCTTAAACACAATACAAGACAACTTACATATACTAGAGATAAGCAGTGATCTTCTCTATACAACCAATTTGGGACAATATGTCTTATATACTAAGGGCCAAGTTTCAACCTTCTTTGAGTAACCGATGTGGGACATAAATACAAGACATATATCAACATTAACTAACTTCTAAAACTTCAAAAAAAGTTGAAGCAACAAGTTGTATCTTCCTTTGTATCAGAAATTTTATATGTTAAACTAAATATAGAAAAGTAATAATTTTGGAACTTAATTTCTTGAAGTACCGTGAGTTAAACTCAATCAGGCTATAAGCACTTCATCACCTTCTACTTTAGGCCAATTACTTCTAATTTAACCCCCTTATAGTCTCAACAGTTCTATTGAACTGGCCTTCATACTTTGAGACTGGGGATAGCTTTATGGGGCGCACGCCTCGCCCCAATCCATGTCGCTTCGTTGTCATTTGCACCCGTTTAGTTTCTAATTCGTTTTCTATTGAACTACTTCATTTTAATAATAAACTTACTTAAATTATTCTGGTTGGCAATGACAGTGAGCGAAGGTGGCTGCCGGAATCAGACGGAAGCACTGGCCGGCGGCAGTGACTGTCAGAGTTGGTCTGCAGTGACTAGGCAGAAGCTGCCAAAATTGGCCAACAACGGCCGGCAACAGGGAGGTGATTGTTGACGGCTATTGGAGGTTAACAACGATGAAGTTGCTGGCAACGAGCGGTGGCGGGGCAGTGACTATCACTACAAGAAAACACGTTTTTAGCGACGGAATTTTACCGACGGATAACAATTCGTCGGTAAAAACGAGTTTAACCGACAGATACCATCGTCGGTAAAATTTCGTCGTTAAAAACTTATTACCGACGAAGTTACCGTCGGTGAAAGTTGTTGCCGACAATTTTTTTGCGGCGGTCTTTTAGCGACGGAATTACCGTCGCTAAAACGTTTTTACAAAATTAATTTTTTCGAGGGTTTTATAAAATTGTTTTAGGGACGGAAGGAATCCGTTGCCAAAACTACCGTCGATAGATATCGTGATTTACCGACGGACTTTTAGCGACGGGCCCAATCCGTCGCTAAAAGTCCTCGATTAAATCAACCAGATCTGCCTTTCTTTCTCTTCCCCCGTTTCTCTCTCTGAAAAATCTCCCACCGCTGTTCTGCTCCGGCGACCAACCTCCACGGTGACCCACTTCCGGCGATCCCCCTACACGGTGACCCACTTCTGGCGATCCCCCTACACCGTGACCCACCTCCGGCAATCCCGCTCCACGGTGACCCCCTCCCTCCACTGCCGCCGCGTGAAAAGACTACCACCGTCGTCGCGCCACTGACGCCGCCACCCTTCACTGCCGCCGGCTATTGTGCCTTAAGGTAAGTTCCGTTTAGTCTTATTTATTCAATTCTTGTGCAACATTTATACATATTCTTTGTGTTTCTTATGATTGTAATGTGTAGTGATCTACTCCGTATTAGCTTATGCTCTTAGGATCAAATTGTTAGTCTGATGAGGAATTTATAGAAATCGATAACATGGGTGATGATTGTTGCTAAAAGATTTGTAACAATTGACCAAAAACTCAGAATCACAACCGAGGAGCCAACCTCTTTTCCAACTGATGCTTTTTGTTCAAGAAGGCTTAGTATCTATGAGCTCTCATGGTTCACCACTTGAATAATTGCCAAGGAAAAACAGCAACCTTAAATTTGAGTTGAGACTTGCGCCTAAATGTGAAGGTTCTTTACAACAGTAGGAAACCTAATTGAAATTTCATCTTCACAATTGCAGATATAATATCATTTTGCTCATTCAGTTATGCATATAACCTCAAAGTTGACAGTAGGCCATGCTGATCGGCACGTTCATGGCTCATTTGTGTTGTTTCAATTAACAAATGCACCGGACTTCATCTAGTAAATAAGCCGGGTAGCTTGAACAACGTTGTAGTGTTCATATATATACTCCTTACGTAGGCCCACTCGTTTCACACACACACGAACCCCTTAATATGTTGCGATTCACTTGTTAAAGGAGTCAAGCTCACACAAAGACCTCAACTTGGACTCTTTTTAAAACGAGGAGCCTGGACAAATTGATATGGTGTCCTAAAAATTCCAATGAACACATCCTCGAGGTCAACTTCGACATAACTTTTTGAGCTTTAGGCGAATGCTGAGCTCCAGCCTCAAATAAGCCTAGCCCGTGCACAGCCAAAAAGCTTCTTTCTTGAACCATGCGATCTCATCATTGCAACACTTAAGCTAGTTATAACCTGCTACTACATTGTTTCATATCTGTAACTTAAACTTTCAAAGCAAATGATAACTTATCATGATATGAGCTCGTGAGCACGATCTTCGATTATACTCTTACTTCCCACTTGCATTTGGCCCCATTTATATATCTCTCTTAGGTTCTTCACGATGTTGTCTGTGCGCTGGGTCGAGACACCTTCATATCTCTGTCTCTCCATATGCAAATTGCAATCAAGGGAAAGGGTCATACACGAGGAGGGGAGTGTTAAAGCAATATCAGAACATGTGGGACAAGGCTTATTAATCTGGATTAAGGAAGTTAAAAGATAATGATAAGCTAAATTAGTTCCTTACGTTATCTTTTACTCCGTATTACTTATCTGTTATCATTTTTTCCTACATACTATATATAAGTCCCATTACCACCAAGCGCGTAGGTCAGCTGGTAAGGGGTTGTCCTAGCTTAACCAGAGGTCTCGTGTTCGAGCCCTGGGAATGCAGCTGCGTTAAAACTTGGTAGGGAGAGCTTTTCCGCCCATGTGGTCCTGCCCGGCTCGAACCCGGATTAGTCGGCTCTCAATGTGGTGTCCGGAAACCGGGTGGTCTAACCAAAAAAATATATATATATAAGTCCCATTAGTGGCAAGTTGTACTGGTACTATGAATAAAATTTTACTTGATCTAATTAGCATAATAAACATTGTTTCGTTACGCTCGTTCTCAAGTCTAATGGCTTAAGCTTAAGCTCTTTGATCAGTTGTTCCTCAAACATAGACTACTCACTCATTAAGTTGAAAAGTCAAACGTCAAACCAGATGTTTCATTTACAATGTGTGACGGGTTAAGACGGGTTTCTGAGCTTCAGGTTTCCAGTGAACTAGACTACTCACTCATCTAGTTCTACATTGCTAAAACTAGATGCCTCCGAGATTAAGACGGGTTTCTGAGCTTCAGGTTTCGGTGACTGTTGAGGAAGCAAAAAAGAGAGTCAATGTGTGAATTCCCACAATCAAGTAATGTAGGGTCAATGGGTAGGGATAGAGGTTTAAAAGCAGGCAAAGCGTGACTTGTAAAGTTGAAAGCATGCATAGGATGCTACCAAGGCCCAAAACTACAACTATTTCATCCCATGCCCCAACGTTTTGCCACTGTAGTTCTATCAAGAAATGCCTGAAAGAGAAGCCCCTAGCTACAGTGAAAACTCATTTTTTGTCAAAGATGCATGCTTTCTTTCGACTTGTTCTTACTTTCACTGCACGAAAGCCTGAAAATCGACCTCAACTCTAACATGCTGGGCATTTCCACACTCTTTACAAAGTGCCTATATGTTAAAAGAAGAGCCATGGTGACATAAGCTGGTAACTTTGCTCACTTGTAAAGTCTGATGCTGCTACTATCATTCAATGACCACAAACAGGAACAACATATTGTGGCGTGGTTGGGGAAAGGTTACCCTTTAGTCCTCCATATATAGAAGGTCGTACAAGGTTAAGGCCTTAGGGCCATGTAATGTTGAGGATCCAGTGCTGAAATTTCAACCCCAAAACTGGGATTAGTGATATGAAATGAAAATGGCTTCTTTGGACACAACTTCATACGTTTTCCTTGCCATTCGAAGAGTTTTCTCGTTCAGCACCTAGGATATATAGTTCATCAGATGAATGGAAATAGGGTAAAGAAAATTCAATTTTGTGCTTAAACATTCCGTCTAAATGCTTTCTTGCCAAGACGTCCTAGTTGATAGTACGTTGCTTGTTGCTTATGACACTTGCAGCGTTTACGCTGTTTTTGCAGTAATGCAATAACTATCTAGGAGACTTTGCAGTAATAGATTTAATTCAGCTATAAAATTGATGCTCATCAATTGAATAATGCCCGATTGGTTTTTCATGTTAAAGTAGGTTAAATGGCTTCTGCTTCAGTGAACAGGGATGTTTCAGTCGGCAGGCACTTCTTCAAGGTCATGATGCCTGGTTTTCATGCAGAACTTGTATGCCATCCCGCTTTCTCTGTGTTTTCGTGCGTGTTAAAAGTTTTATCATTGGTTAAAAACTTACCTGTCTTATTGTATTATGAATATGTTAGGCCATACCGCTAGCATTTTGCAGATTGCTTACCACATTGAGATTTGAAGCAACTTTAACCAGCCGCAAGGGGTCATGGCCTGTTAAATTGAAGAAGAAGGTTGACAAGAGGAACTTTGCTTCGAAGAGGGTTAGAACGAATTCGTGCAGCAGCATGACCTTCATCTAGGAGACTTTGTACTCTTTGAACACGTGGGGCAAATGCGTTTTCAAGTGCTGGTGTTTGATCACAGCACTTGTGAAAAAATTGCTTTCCCCCAATGTTGAACTCTGAGCAGTAATTAGACAATATTTTAAATTAATCGCATCGGATATGTAAATTTTGAACAATTTTGTGTTATTTGAACATTGACTATTTGTTTGATAATTTTAGGTTGTTAATTGTGATTATTGATCGATGATTTTAGGTTGTTAATTGATGATTTTAGATTGTTAATCGTGCGTTTGAGATATTGAGATTGTTGACGGAGGATGAGACCCAATTGGTTTGAGTTTTTTATTACAGGTTTAGGAATTAAAAAATTAAAAAAAAAGTTTAAAAAAATGACTTTAAGCGACGGATTAATTCCGTCGCTAAAAGTTTTATCCGTCGCTAATTTCCTTAAAAAAGAAAATAAATTAAAAAATGTAAACATAATTAGAGACGGATATTCCGTCGCTAATTTATAAATAAATCCGTCGCCAAAAGTTTATATTAGACGACGGATTTTATAATTCCGTCGCAAAACTTTTAGTAACGGCCTTTTATACGAGGGATTTTTAGCGACGGGTATTCCGTCGCTAATGATTTTAGCGACGGAATATAGGCTTTTAGCGACGGATTTTCCCGTCGCTAAAAGCCTTATTCCTTGTAGTGTATTGGTGGTCGTTGGCACTCGCGGCGACTGGCAACAGGCAGCGACTGTCGACTCTTGGCTTGTGCGTGTGCGTGTGTTGTTTAAGAAAGAGAAAGAACAAAGAAGAAAACACATGTATAAGCCTGTGTTTTTTAAAATATATTTGAGTTAAGTTGGGGATAAGGAAAACTCATATAGCTCCAACTTGATTAGATTCCCATTTGCCTCAAATCCAATTAGCACTTACCCAAATAAATATCATTTGGGGCTGGGTGGGCCAAAGCTCCGATTAGACCCCGAAATTGCCATCGCTACTTTGAGAGATCGTGCAAAGATTAACCTTTAATTACATTTGATTTTAAAAAGCATCTACATTTTGCATCAAATTAGAGACCATTTTTCTCAATTAATTCAGAGGGGACAAGTTATTATTAGTACAAACTCAATTTTAATCTTCATTTTTAGTTAAATGTTTTCCAATCAAACCTTTAATTTAGTTAAAGTGTTGTACCAAATTACTTGTAGAAATCTTTTTATATAGCATTTGGGTGGTAAAACTGAAGAGGATTGATCTACCTCGAGCTTTGAAAATTCCTTATTTTCGCAGCGCTAGTTCAACCGCCTACATCGCCACTTGGACGGCTGAGATGCCATGCCTCTTATTAATTCGTTTGTCGCTTAACCGCCCCAAAAAGGGGCAGTAAGTATTTTTTTTTTCCAAAAAATGTCTCTCCTTCCCTATTTTCTCTACTGATCCCTACTCCAGCAAATGTCTCTCTTGTCTCCGGCAAAAGTCTCGCTCATAGCGGCAGGAATTGAGAAACCATCATTCTCATTCAAAGATCAACACCACCCCTGCCACCCTGACCACTGCCAACAACGCCCTACCCACCCAACAACACCATCTCTAAAACCACTGTACCCACTGAATGAAACCACCACCTATACAATTCTACCCACCCAATAACCACCAACCTCCCATCACCGTTGTATTAACCCAACAAACCACCGTACCCACCCCAACACCACTACCAATGTTGCCAACTGAAGCCACACATACAACCTTGAACGCTCGCGCCCACTCAAAAACCATTTCAATGGGGGATCTGATAATTGACGGAAAATTAACATTAAAGAAAAAAATTCAATCCAAAAAATATAATCTCCGGCAAAACATCACAATTGATCAACCACCACCATGCTGTCGTTGTGCCACCAACACTACTATGAACCGCACTTGAGGGGCGAAAGGGGTTGATATTAAGGCGTCGGCTACCATCACCGTCCAAAGAGCTGCTTCATTAATCCTTGAATCCTTCGATACACTGTCGCCTTAATCTTCATCAGTGAAATCTCTGCCTTTGACCCGAATGAACCCTTATGGACGGTGGTGAGATTGGTGGACAATGAAGGTAGTTGGGGTGGTCGTTAATGGAGCAAGAAAGATAGAACAAGAGGAGGTAGTACAGGGGGCCGTTACTCGAGCATTTCTGGGGGAAAAAAAATGCCGCTATTAAGTGAGAACTAAAAAGAAATGAGAAAATTACAAACAACACTCATGAGATTTATCAAATAGAACTCGGCTCTTATTAACTATTTTCATTGCTCTCGGCCCCCTGAGGTTTGTCATTGTGTTACAAAAAAAATTCACAAACCATCAAGAAAGATTAGGGCACCATTTATTTATTGTGATATACAAAAAGTGCCCTTAAGTTTTCATCTTCTTTCTCATCGACCAATGCCCAGCCACGATCGTCGACAACCAACCACCGTTGTTAAAGGCTTCTTTTTGCCCATGACACATACATAAACACTAATGACCATCGCCTATGCAAACACCATACACCAGCGAAACCTATTCCATTCCCCTCTCACTGCCCACACGCGTTCGCGCGCACACACATAGCGACACACACAACGACACACATGCACGCACCGGCGACGCACGCACGCGCATGCGCTTGCGCGCGCGTACACACATACACAAATACAACAGCGATGCACACACACATACACACAGAAACACACATCGGCAACACACAGAGGCACACATAATTCTTATTACGCCATGGTCGTATGCCCCTTACCTCCCCCCCGGCCCCGAATAAACACACTTTGCTCAGCTTTATGCCAGGATCTTTAAGGAACCCCATTATCACCGATAACTCTTTGAACATTCACTACCACCGACGCGACAAACTTGAATAAAAGAGGGAAAGAGCCTGGCTTACCCAAACATAGGCACCCCTCCCCTCGGCGACCACAAGCGGGAACATACAGACACGCGCGCGCGCTCGCACACACACACACACACTGCCATCACCACCATCAACACACTGACCTAAACCCACATTTGTACCACCCACCGACCCCAACGCATCGTCGCCTGCTACCCCTTACCCCTCTCTGCCCCCCCACACAGATCTGGGTTCCTTGCCCCCTTACTAGAGGATTTGCTCCGAATTTTGCTGATTTTTTAATTCCCCCAAAGCTTCAATGCCAATCATCAAAATCAAATGAGAGTGGAAGCATGAGTTATTTAAATCGTGGAGATCCCACCAATGGGATTCCTTGTTTCTTTTCAGACTTCTCCTGGACAAGCGATTTGTATGGTAGGCTTGGCGGTGGTTGTGAAAATTAGTAGTAGTGGTAGGTGGTGAAAGCCAATGGCGGTGGTGGGTTGTGAAATCAAATGGTGGTGGTGGGGGAGTTGTGGTTATGGTAAAGATCGACGGTGGTAGGTTATTTCAGAATGGTAAGGTCGTTTTTCGTGGTGGTGCCGGGGCGGTGGTGGTTGTGGTGTGATCGGCAGTGGTGAACTAAGTCAGATTCGTTGGGTAAATTTATTTTTCAATGAGGGGTGTCACCGCCTTTTTGTTGATTCTGCTAACAATGTGAACTTAAAAATAAAATGTGTATCTTAATGTAATTTCAATAGTTAGTAGGAGCCAAGTGTATATTTGGTAAATCTCGGGAATGGCGTGTATAACTTGTCAGAAAGAAAAAACGGTCATCTTAGTCGTCCACTCTGGAACGTGAATAGTTAATTAAGATGCACTAAAAAAATAAGAATTTTTACACTGATGGATGTGGATCAACCCCCGTAATGAAACGGCAATATCTATTTCCACACCCTGATATGGTTGTCCACGTTCCATTGATCGTTAAAAGTTTAATAGTATATAATGCACTTCTTAATGACAAATGAAGACACGAATAATACAGTGTAAATATAGACCGTCCCTAATGAAATAATTGGGTCAAGACCTTGGGTCGACTCCAAGCCAATTGTCGAAGTGTTATGCAATGTGAAATGACGTCGAAGCGAATAATGCACGACTCGTGTCTCATTTCAATAAACTAAGAATGCTAAACAAAACAAGACCGTCCAATTCTTATACTACCATTTTCAGACGCCCGTAGCACTGCATGGATTATTGGATGTATATTTTATTTAATTATGATACTTAGACATTGTTAAAATGTCAAGTAGGTGGTTGTGAGGGTATCTGTGGATGGAGTTGTCATCTTATTTTATAGATTAGATTATATTAGGATAATTGTTGTTATTGTATACTCCTTTACTAGCTAGCGGTAGAGGATGTTCGCTTTTGGAATCATGTTCTTTATCAGGTATACATTTATGTTATTATTATCCAAAAAAAAAAAGTGAACAACGAATGTTTCGATAAAGTGAAAGGGGTGGTTGTAGCTTTTATGGTTTAAAACTCACATAATATTTAGGTATTTATTTTTTCCCTCTTTGCCATCATTACCGAAAATTTTCAAATCTTCTTCCAAAAATACCTTAGGAAAGTAAATTCTTCGACCTTCGTGTTGCTATTAGCCGTAGATGACGTGCATATTATGTACGATAATTTATCACAGTGTGCAAAATTGAAAGAAGTAAGATTATGGTTTTTCAAAATACTGTATAAATTTAAGTGTAGTAAAATAGTTCAGATCAATAGCCGATGTTATAACTTTCCACAATTTTTGCCAAATGTGCTTGTCGAGACGATTTATACTTTAGTTAAATTTTGAAGATGAATCTAGAAAGAAATGTGAACTCCTTATTGAGTGTGTAAGGAGGTGAAATATACTATCTGTCCTTAGGCTTATACTTACGTTGTAAACATCTCTCTTCGATCGTTCTATTATCATTTTTGGTGATAATGCGTATGCTCGTGAGGCGATCCCATAAATATAACTCCAACGTTAATATGTTGCATTCACGTAAATAAATTTTCTGAAAAGAGAACAATTCTACTTTACCACAAGCCAAACCTATTCTCGGGTTTGCTCGATCAGTATGATTATTAGTAAATCTATTTTTGAAGTTGCAAAAGGAGTTTTAAAATGGCTATTTCTAAAAATTGCAAAAAAGGGTTCTAAAATGGTATACTTTCCCATTTCAACGCTTGTTCAGAAATACACGGAAGAAAATTTGCATAGAAGTACGACTCCGACCACCTTCCATTCTCGTTTTCTTCGCACAACAACGTTGGCCGAAGCCAAACCATCAACTCCCAATCTCTCTCTCTCTCTGCCAAGAAAAAGATACCACCTTCAGACCACCCTCTCTCTCTCTCTCTCTCTCTCCTCTTTTAGCTGACCAAAAAGAATGTTCATCGGCTTCTCTCTTCCGTCTCTCCCGCCGGACATCTAAAACCACCGCGCAACTCCCATTACCCGGGGCCAAAACCATCACCCCCAGGCCAACACCATGGTCCAGTACACCCGCCCGGCCGATGGCTCTACGGACCTGGCCTGGCCCTTCGGGAAGCTCGAAGGCCTCGACCGCGAAGACCTCCGAATGACCGCCTACGAGGTATTCTTCACGTCGTGCCGGTCCTCCCCGGGGTTCGGAGGAAGGAGCGCCTTAACTTACTACCCATCGGACGGTGGAGATAACGGTTCGGGTCTCGGGTCTCCGGTGAAGGCGCCCGGGGTGGGGATGGCGGTGACGAGCCGGATAAAGAGGGCGTTGGGGTTGAAGATGCTGAGGCGGTCGCCCTCGCGGAGGACAAGCTCGTGCGGGTCGAATCCAGGGTCACCCATCGGAGGCGGGGGCGGGGTTGGGTCGAACCCGGGGTCAAGCCCGGGGATGAGCTTTACGGCGCCGCCGCATGCAAGGCCGAGGCGGCCGATGACGTCGGCGGAAATCATGAGGCAGCAGATGAGGGTGACGGAGCAGAGCGACAACCGGCTCCGGAAGACGCTCATGAGGACCCTGGTTGGCCAAGTACGTGATGTTTGCGTGTAATGCATGGCTACAGGGACATTTTGACCCTGCCATCGCATTCCCAAAACCTTTTTTCAACGTAGAAGCAGTTGTTTGACGCGCTTTTTTAATAACGATTACGCAATTTTTACCTTTTTAAAAACAACACCAAAAGTGATTCTCTTTTTTTCAAAATAATTTTGTGGGTATGAATGTAATCAATTTAAGAACCAATAGCAATCTCAAACTGGCCATGCGGCAGTCATGACCTTATGCCTAATATGAGATATACTCATAATGTTTGAATATACACTTTCATGAATGTCACAAACTTACAAGTCACAACTTTATGCCTCTGAAAGCATTTACCTCAAAATCAATTGACAATTGATTGGTTATCCGAGGTGGGATTGATACTCAATATGGATTTTATATCTCTCTCAACAATGCCCTTGTCTTCCACTTTTGAAACGAAAGAAAGATGGGGGGACAAACCCGCGAAATTATGCCATGAAAAATCAACAAGAGTTTCATTTTAAAGATCATCGGTACGCGCATAGTAGATTTGTGCTTGTGGAGTAGCCAATGTAAGCCCGCAGCGCCGGCAATGGTGAGTGCTAGGGACTTTGCATGCCCGGTCATGTTATTCTCCGCCTCCCCGCAGCAGTCATTCCCCTTTGTTCTTCTTTTCACTCTTTGTTTTTTATGTTTCTGTTTTCTTCTGGTACATTTTTGTTGTTTTCCACTGGAATCTTCAGCCAGAATCTTACCTTCTGTTATGGTTCTTGTTACTTTCTAGTTGCTTAGATATGGTTACTGGATTATGAAAATTTAGAGCAAAAAGTAATTTGGTACATAAACTTCTTATATGAACAGATGGGCAGGCGAGCAGAGACGATAATTCTGCCACTAGAGCTCCTCCGCCATCTAAAACCGTCCGAATTCAACGATTCCCACGAGTACCATCTATGGCAAAAGCGTCAGCTAAAGATTCTCGAGGCAGGACTCCTCCTGCAGCCCTCGATCCCACTAGAAAAGTCCAACACATTCGCAATGCGCCTCAGAGAAATCATTCGTGCCTGTGACACAAAAGCAATAGACACGGGAAAGAACTCCGAGACAATGAGAACGCTTTGCAACTGCGTGGTTTCCTTGTCATGGAGAAGCCCCGATGGCTCTCCTACCGATGTTTGCCACTGGGCTGACGGGTTCCCCCTCAATGTCCACCTCTATATCGCGCTCCTCCACGCCATATTTGACATCAAGGACGAGACATTGGTCCTTGATGAGATCGATGAGCTACTCGAGCTGATGAAGAAGACTTGGTCTACTTTGGCCATCAATAGGTCAATGCACAACTTGTGTTTTACCTGGGTGCTGTTTGAGCAATATATTACGACAGGGCAAGTGGAGGGGGATCTACTTGGCGCCTCGCTTGCTATGTTGGCTGAGGTAGCAAATGATGCTAAGAAAGTAGACCGAGAGCCTATTTATGTGAAGATGTTGGCATGGGGATTGAGCTCGATGAAACGGTGGTTAGAAAAGAGACTGTTTGATTATCATGGAAGCTTTCATAGGTCAACTGTTGGGTTCTTGGAGAGCATTCTTCCTCTGGTTTTTTCAGCAACAAAGATATTGGAAGAAGATGTACCAGGATTTTCGACAGTAGCACAAGAGAAAGGGGAAGTAGTATCAGATTCAACTGGGAACAGGGTTGATCACTACATACGAACGTCATTGAGGAATGCATTTGCTAAGGTATGTTAATTATCGGACTTCCACAATAAAATGGGACTGCATATGTTACATGATTATGGCAAGCATATATAGAAGACATTTTGTCACTATGGCTAAACAAAGCACCTTGAAGTTTGCTCCCTCGCTTATGTTAAAAGTTGAACATTCTTTCTTCGCTCAGTAGACCATAAAGTTACAATATGCGAGTCGTAACCTATATGTTTTAGCGTTAGTTTTGCACCAACAGATGGTATCAGGTGATGGAAGTGTCTCTAAGGACATTTAGCAATGCACAATGATTGCTACGAAAGCAACAATAAAGGCCAACATATCTGACCAGTAAATTGACGGTAATCTCAAATTTCCAGAATGCATAGCATTACAGTTCTCTGTGCCAAAATAAGAAAAAAAAAGTTCTGGGCGTCAAACCAGGCATTCTACAGTTTTTGCAATTAGCAAGTTCTGTTTAATACAAACTTTTCTTGTGTTTTACCAATCTAATGAAAGACATGTGTTTCTGTTTTGTTATTGTTTATTATGATCCCCAAAAGCTGCTAGAAGATGGAAATTTCAATGGCACAAGTGTTACGAGCCCGTCCCGCCGCGAGGGCCAGAGCCCTGTTAGTTGATTGAGCCGGCGAGGGCTTTCGGGTTGCGAGCCCGTCCCTCCGTGAAGGCTGGAGCCCGTCAGTTGATTGAGCCGGCGAGGGCTTTAGGATTACGAGCCCGTCCCGCCGTGAGGGCTGGAGCCCGTCAGTTCATTGTGCCGGCGAGGGCTTTAGGGGTGTGAGCCCGTCCCGTCGCGAGGGCCGGAGCCCGGTCAGTTGATTGAGTCGGCGAGGGCTTTAGGGTTGCGAGCCCGTCCCGCCACGAGGGCTGGAGCCCGGTCAGTTGATTGAGCCGGCGAGGGCTTTAGGGTTGCGAGCCTGTCCCACCGCGAGGGCCGGAGCCCTTCAGTTGATTGTGCTGGCGAGGGCTTTAGGGTTACGAGCCCGTCCCGCCGCGAGGGCCGGAGCCCGTCAGTTGATTGAGCCGGCGAGGGCTTTAGGGTTGCGAGCCCGTCCCGCCGCGAGGGCCGGAGCCCTGTCAGTTGATTGAGCCGGCGACAATGAGCGTCGCGCTACTGAAGGTAGCGGGTAAGTGTTGTTGAGCGAGAAGCTAGTGTTGTACAGCAGGTCCCCCCCAAAGGGCAAGGGAGGTCGACCCCCCTACCAAGGAGGGTGGCCGACCCCCTTACCATGTGGGTGGCCGACCCCCCTGCAAGGAGGGTGGCCGACCTCCTTGGGGTGGCCGACCCCCTTATGAAGTGGGTGGCCAACCCCCCTCTAAAGAGGGTGGCCGAGCTCCTTCCTTAGGGTGCAGCCGAGCCCTTTCTTAGGGGGGTGGCCGACCCCCTTCTCAGGGGGGTGACCGACCCCTCGGGGGGAGGCACACTTTCGATCGCCGTCCGGATGCTCGAGGTGCCGAGCGCTTTGACCGAGCAATGATGTTGAGCAATTTTGACTGACAAGCGGGTGACATGTCGTGCAATAGGGGTCCTTTAGCGGGCCCTGGGGTGCGGTCCGAATAGTTTGTGAAGAATTTTTAAATGATTTTTTCTATAGAAATTAACTTTAAAAATTTGTTTATACACGCAATTTTTTCTTTAAATCCAGAGGGTATATTAGGGTTAATTTACTGTTTATCATATTTTAAGAATTTATCTCTCGATTTAGGGCTATTTCTGAGTATTTTTGTGGTCCAAAAAAAAATACGAATAATGCGTAAATATTAATTTTTGCACTTCGTGAGCATAAATAAATATTGTGGAGAGTTATATGACATAAATGAATTCTGTCTTATTTGTTACATGCTCACCTTGATTTGGGTTATTTAAATATGTTTTTGTTAAAGTATAGTTGTTGGGTTTTCGTAAGCCCACACTTTTAAACCATTTGTTTTTCAAGGCCTTGTCGCCCGTTTTTCTTGGAAAGAGAATGTGGCATATTCATCCATGTAATTGTCCTTTAACTTGTAATTTGAGCATGCTAGTTTTAGGTTAAATGGATGGATATTAGATTAGTATTCTAAATAAACTTACGTGTTTATTTTAAGTTCTAAGAATGCCAATAGGGCTCAAAGGAGTCCTTGCACACTTTGTTGTAATGTAAAACTTTTATATTGTTCTAAATTATCATGTGCATGATTTATTATATTGTGACTTATATGATGATGAAATTTATTACGAAAATTACTTGGAAAATATTTTCCCAACTCACATACATGGGAGATGATTACGAGCATAGCGAATTTTTGATTTCATGATATGTGGAAGGATAATATTTTTCATTTGAATTTTTTGAAATAAATAAAAGGATGTATAAGTAATGTCTTTTCCTTGCGCAAACTAATGTAGTGAATAAAATGGCCATAAAGAATGTCATAGCTGATCTCGTCAAGGGTGAGAAACTTAACTGAGATAATTATGAAGTTTGGCACAAAAAGATGAAATTCATGCTGAATGAACAAGAGTTCGAGGCGCACTTGACAAAAAAGATGGTCGCGCCCACTGAGGGGCAATCCCTAATAGACCACGCTGCCTATCAGAAATGGAATGAGAAAGATCGTAGTGCGTGCTACAGCTTGTTGAGCAGCTTGCAAAATGATCTAATTGGGCATTTTGATGAACTTCCAACTTGCAAATGTTTATGGGATCAGCTCAAGTTCTCTTTTCGTGGAACCTTAACTAAGCGGCTTCGTAGCCTTGCGATCAAGTTTAAGGAGTACACAAAAGACCCTAAGCATACCATGAGTGAACATCGAAGGATGATGTCCAATATAATTACTAAGCTAAAGGATGCTGACCATGCGCTCACAAATGAGCAAGGCAGAGCTGTCATAAAGTCCCTTCCTGCCTCATGGGCCAATATGAAACATATATTGACCCATAGTGAAAACATCAAGAACTTTTCTGATGTTTCACAGCATGTGATCCTTGAGGCTGAGCCTGAGACTCGAGACGCTGACAGGATCCTCACTTATGTCGCCCAAGAGGGATCGCACAATGCAAATGGTAAGCGCGGAAGACAAAGTAAGAAAGGCAAGAAAGGCGAGGCTATCACTTCTGCGCCAAAGGAAGGGAAAATGAAGAAACGCAAGAGAGGAAAATGTGGTGGGAAAAAGGATTTGTCTAAAGTCAAATGCTTCAACTGTCAACAGAAAGGACACTTCGCTCGTGATTGTACTGAGCCGAAGAAGGTACTTTCTGAATCTCTCTCTCAATTATATGTTTCCTCACATGTAATGGTTGCTCATTCCCAACTTGTGTGGTTTGTGGATACAGGTGCAACAAAACATGTAGCACATGATCGAGAGGGGTTCGTAGATTACCACCGGATTCCACTGGGAAGCAAACATATCTTCATGGGAAACAATAGCTCTGAGGAGGTGCTAGGGGTTGGTTCTTACCAGCTCAAGTTGCGCACTGGGAGCACATTGATTCTCAAGGATGTGCGATATGCACCCACTGTTCGACTTAATTTACTTTCAGTTACTGCTTTATTAGACAATGTTTTTTTCTTTATTTTTAGGGGTAATAAGTTGGACATCTTTTTGGATGATGTTTTGTTCGGACATGGATTTCGCATGGATAGTCTTTTTCAATTGGATTTAATTGATTCTCAGTCCTCTTATTCTTAAGTTGTGAATGATTCTACCACCTGGCATGCAAGGCTGAGCCACATAGGCCAAGATAGAGTGACTCGTTTGGCTAGAGAAGGCCTTTTGGGCCCCACTCGCAAAAGTCAATCTACAGATATGTGAGGCTTATTTGGCCGGTAAAACATGCAGTAATCCTTTTGGAAAGGCTGTGAGAGCAACTCAATCACTTGAGCTAGTTCACTTTGACATATGTGGACCTATGAGTGTAAAGGCACGCCATGACGCCTCTTATTTCCTTACACTGATAGACGATTATACGCTATATGATTATGTGTATCTGATATCTCACCGCTATGAAGCTTTAGACTGTTTCAAACGCTTTGTAGCAGAGGTTGAGAATCAGAAAGAGAAGAGTTCAAAAACTCTTCGCACTGACCACGAATATTTGTCAAAATCACTTCAAAAAGTTTTGTAAGGAAAAAGGGATACGCATGCAACTTACTATTCCTAATACTCCATAGCAAAATGGTGTTGCGGAAAGAAAGAATAGAACATTGTTAGACATGGTAAGGTTTATGATGGCGCAAGCAAACCTTCTCATATCTTTTTGGGGGGATGCTCTTTTGACTGCAGCCTATATACTTAATCGTGTGCCTTCACAATCAGTCAAATCCATCCCATATGAGTTTTGGAATGGTCAAAAGCCAAATTTGGATAACTTGCGCCTATGGGGCTTAACAGGTTATGTTCATAGTAATTCTTATAAGTATAGGAAACTAGGGCCTAGAGTTAAAAAGAGTATCTTTTTAAGGTACTCTGAAAACTCTAAAGGCTATGTGATGTATTGTGAACATCCAAATGGTAGAAGGACTGAAATAGAGTCTCGTGATGTCGATTTCATAGAGAGTGATTTTCCTAGCACTGGAGACGCGAGTAAGAATCTTGACCTCTATGAGTTAGAGGAGGTTGAAGCCACTTTACCATCTCCAAGTGAAGGTGGGGAATTAGTTCTTGATCCGGTTATCGCTGAAGATAGTATAAGTGACCCTCAACCTAGTGGGAGCATCCCAGGCAGTGGGAGCACACCACCACGACCATCAGGCCAACAAGATTCTTAATTGTGTAGAGGTGCACGGGAAAGAGTTCCACGTCGTCGTTTTGAGCTTGACATATAAATTCTTATGTGCACGCCAACTGATGAAGATGAGCCCACTTCTTTGGAAGAAGCCTTATCTTAGTCTGCTAGTAATGAGTGGATGGCTGCAATGAAGGATAAGTTGAGCTCGGTGGAGAAGAATCAGGTCTGGGAGTTGGTTGACCTTCCTTCAGGGCGCAAGACTGTTGGAAACAAGTGGGTTTTAAAAGTCAAGCGCAAGGCAGATTGGTCAATTGACAAGTATAAAGCACGTCTTGCGGTGAAAGGCTATACCCAATAGTAGGGTGTGGACTATGAAGACACATTCTCCTCGGCGGTGAGATTTACTTCAATTCGGTTGATCCTAGCTGTTGTCGCCCAGCATGATTTAGAAAATTTTTATATGGATGTTAAGACTGCGTTTCTCAATTGAGAACTAGACGAAGAGATTTATATGCCTCAACCTGAGGGTTTTGAAGTCAAGGGACATGAGCGCAAAGTTTGCCGGCTTAAACGTTTTATATATGGTCTCAAACATTCGTCTAGGCAGTGGTACTTTAGGTTTCATCATGCCATTACCTCTCTAGGTTTTGAAATGATTGAACAAGACCATTGCGTTTACGTAAAACGATCTAAGAAAAGTATTTTGATCCTTTTTTGTATGTGGATGGCATTCTTTTAGTTGAGAATAACATTAGTTCCATTGTCGCCACTAAGCAGTGGATGTCCTTAACTTTTGAGATGAGGACATGTGAGAAGCTAATTATGTGCTTGGAGTTAAAATCATACGTGATCGTCCAAAGAGACTTCTCGGTTTGTCTCAAAAGACATTCACCAAGAAAGTCATTGAACGATTACGCATGCATAACTCAAAACTTATAGACACTCCAATGGACAAGGCGTGTACTTTAAACACAGACAAATGCCTAAAAAATGATGAGGAAAAGAATCAAATGTCTAAAATACCTTACATGGCTACAGTAGGAAATTTGATGTACGCAATGTTGTGTACGCGTCCAGACATCTGTTATGCCGTTGGAATGGTGAGTCATTATCAGAGTAATCTTGGACCCGCTCATTGGAATGCGGTGAAGAGGATTCTTCGATACCTACATACGTGGAACCGCTGATCTAGTCCTGTGTTATCATGGTGGAGACTTGAGACTGAGAGGATACATCGATGCTGATTGGGGCGGTGATAGAGATGAGCGCAGATCCACTTCAGGTTATGCATTCATACTAGGAGGTGGAGCTATCTCTTGGTGCAGCAAGAAGCAGACTTGCATCGCCTTATCCACGATGGAGTCGGAGTATGTTGCTTGTTCAACAGCAGTCCATGAAGCTGTTTGGTTGAGGTCATTCTTACAGGCTCTAGGGGTTACAACTCATGCAGACGAGGCTGTCACCGTTCATTGTGACAATACAGCTACCCTAGATTTTGTAAAGGACCCCAAATATCATGGGAAGGCCAAACACATAGGCCTTCATTATCACTTCAGTAGAACTTTAGTTGTGCAAAAGAGAGGTGACCATGATGCTTATACCTACTGGCAGAATAGTGGCTGATCCTTTGACCAAGCCTATTGATAAAGATGTTTTCCTTTCTCACATTAGGAGTATGGGAGGGACAACGTAAATTTTGATATGTTTATGGCATCTTATGTACTTGACATTATTTATTATATTAAATTTTTGTTCTTTGATTTGAGTTTATTTTGGAATGAATGAATAATATTTGTGATTACATATACATTCTTATTGAGAGTGTCACCAGGCTTGAATTGACCCACTCACACGGGTAATTCACCTTGGCGCTAAGATAGCGAGCAAGATGAGACATAATTGTCGTAAGCGCCAAGAGGGCGAATAAGATGATACAGTTTGTAATGCAAACATGTCACCTTAGTTGGAGCTAAGATGAGACCTAAAAAGATAGGTCGATCATAGAGTTTCTCCACAACTCTATGTAGTCTGTTTACAGCCGAATGTGAGATTTCAGACAGGCACTATGAGAGTGACTGGGCTGAAAAACTCAGGTTAGGCGCTTTGTACAGCGACTAGACTCAGATTCATATGGCGTATTTTATTATACATTTATGCGACACGCCCTCGCGGGTTACGCCAAAACATACAAATCATACTTCATGTGTTAAATGCAGACCGACAGTGGGAGTGATGAATGAATCCCTGCTTCGTCACTGTTTGAGCCACTTGGATCGATAGACTTTTGATCCTATGTAGTTTTTCACCTTAGACTATGTCGTGAAGATGATATTCAATGTCGCAACTTTAGCATGTACCCTTGGATCATGGATGATGCGATCTCGCCGGGCATGTCTAGGAAAGCGGTTGGGTCTAATTGAAATGACACGAGGGCTTTGGGAAGAAAGTTCAATATTACACCATGTTGTGTGATTCATAGTCCGGGCAACTTTGTCGATTTTCGTTTCGATATGAGTCATGAATACATAACATATGAGAGGTTTAACACTGCTCAATATGAGGAATTTGAGAGTGTTTAATATGGTGTAGTTGAACAATCTGGGGTACATACGAGATTTTTTGGAGTGATTTATTGTGTTAGTTTGGTGTAACTTAATACAATACTCCTCAACTGGACATCCTTTTTCGTAGGTCGCATGTTCCATTTCCTGTATGAGGAAATGAGTGGACAAGAGATAAGGAGGGACTGCACGATTTATTTGCCGTGTGTGTGGGCGAGTGGGAGCTGTTAATAAATTGGGTCAGTGGACCCATTATCCGCCCACTAACATATAATGTGTATTTGTTAGTCTGGATAATTACAGTTAATTAGAGGATATTTATCTTCTAAGTGTTTGAGATAAATACAATATTTATCTCTTAGGTGTTTGAGATACATACATCTTTATCTCCTAAGTGTTTGAGATAAAACTAGTCTCTAATTCTATCTCTATATAAATGTTAGAGATATTCTAAGAAATTAGAAGTGACAGACAATAAGTCACAAGACAATCCCTCTCTCTGTTGAATACTCTCTAGAGCATTGAAATCACCAAGCTCTAGAATTTGGTTCGTGGACGAAGAACTCGACTTTAGTGGCCGTTTTTGTACCTACAATAAAGATCAAGTATGTTGGAGGCTCTTAACAACAATGATCGTTCGTCGAAATTTTCGGGACTTCGTATAGTATCTTTCCGATCCCACTACGTCTTACGTGGTAGGCGCATTTAATCGTTTCAACACTTGCTTATTGCTTCTTTGTTCCAACCATAGCTTCTTGAGGCACAGACCATCCTCTTTTCTAGGGTAAGAAAAGAGGTCTTTCCAAGCCACATCAGCCCCTGTGCATTTTATAACGTTGTCATGCCATATAAAAGGCCAGATTTTAGCTTCAGTTTGATTAAGAGCAAAAAGAGTATGGAGAGGATGGTATTTATCCAGAGGATGGTCTTCCTCAGATTTTATCCATAGGAAGAGGATAAAAATAGAGCAAAAATACTTTGAAAAATGTTCTGTAATTTACCAAAGAAAATATCACTATCTATCACATACAAATATAGAACTGTGACGTTGATAGCTAAAAAGCAATTCAATGTTATCTAGCTTGTGGTTCAGGATTTGGTAGTTGAGAATGAAAGAAAGGCAAACGAATGAAATATGAAAAAATTGAATTACAATAAGAAAAAAACAGGAATATTTTTGTGGGCAATGCTGACTACCAAACTTTCATCACAATCTGCAAATTGAAGACCTAAGGCCAATAGATGTTGGTGGCATATTTGTTGGACGCGCCATGGAATACTTAGCACTCTCTAAGTTCCTTGTGTAGCACATACAGCAACTTTTAATTTCACACAGTATGTGTATAACTTCGTTGCAATCATATCAGGTACTCAATATAGGGTGGAGAACATACAACCGATGGTGCAGAATAAGCTATTCTAGAAACGTTAACAATCTTCTTGATAGAAACAAACCTGATAATTTCCAAGCGTACGCGTCTTAAAACCTGCTGTACAGTAGTCAAAATAATACTCCCACGTCCGGATGAACTTTTGGTATGATTAGTTAAATGATAAAGAAGCATTACTTGAGTGGTGATACTGAAAAGGACCTTTAAGATCTATGCAACTGCTCAAAAGATTTCACTGGACTACTTCAAAGTGAGTCTTGTTCATATATCAACGCAAAAGTACGGTTGATAGCTTTATCAAGATGAACAAGTGCAACAGCAGCACAGAACTATGAATGTCTTACCGGTCGAAGTAGCTATGGAAGATTGTCAAGGCCAAAATTTCTTTAACACAAAACATGCGACTTAAACACACTTTTTTTCCCGCCCTCTTCATCTTATATGAAATTAGGATGGTTCAGGGTCGGGGATGATGTAGTTATGAGCCAAATACTCCACTCACATATTCGGAAGTTACTTCTGGTGTTGGGCCTTAGAAGTACAACTGAGGGCAATCATAATCAAGCTGATAATATCTCTTACCTCTGATTTTCCAAGAAGTTTTGCCTCCAACATATGAGTGTTTGATAGTAATGTATCCCTATGTTTTCCACGTGCTCCACGCTGCACTTTTAGCAGTATAATGAACTCACTGGAAAATAGAAATTCCTGGCAACTAAAGTAAAACATATCAAGTTTGCTTTTACCAGAGCCTTGAAGAAGCAGCCATGGCTGATGTTACTATGCTAAGTGAAGGCAGGCATCCTCCGGGAAATATATGTTCCTTTATAAAATCTGAGCTCCGCCTGTACTCATCATACCGTTCATCTGGTATTGATGTGAACTAAGGCAAAACCAACCACATAAGTAGTTAACAAAGCATACTATTTCTAAATAGACATTTTCAATTTAATGCCTGGACTTTCAATCTTTACCTGAAGATAACTAACAAAAGAATTTGAAACATGAACGAATGCAAAATGAGGATTTGGTGATCGTGAACAAAAAAGTTAAATTTGTCGTTTCCCCATGATTACCTGTAGAACAAATGACCCATTGTTGGCCAACACTGATTCGCAACAAGCAAAGAACTCCTCCATGTATTCATGGCCAACAGCTTCTAACATCTCACTGCAAATGATTACTGGTTAAGTCATTCTATATGTAGAAGATGATATAATCTGACACAAGATTGCTGATGAGGAACTCACCAAGATATAATTCTATCGTACTTACAAGTTCTGGGCAATTGGCGGTAGTCGCAAAGAAGAAATCTTATGTGGTCCTGAAAGCAAGTTTGATGGTAGGAACTTAGAAGCTTGATAAAACCAAACTCGTGAGACCAAGGTGTTATCTTTACTATTATTTTCCTCTTTCCCTTCTTAACTTAGATGCTGATGCATCCATGTCTATATTGCGAAGTGGATGATCACTAGGCTGAGCTTTTAGGTTGTCTTAAGGTGAGAATATTTGATGAGGACAGAGTCTGACGACTGTAGTAAACAAAGGATGCTAGAGAATTAGATTGCGAAGCTGATTTCACTATATCTCTATGATTAGGGTGTGTGCTCAAACATTATATACCTGAAGGCCAGCTTCCTTAACTTTCGTTTCTGCATATCTTAACTGCTCTTTGGATAAAGTGATGCCGGTGTATTTGCATCCTGTTCGTCTGACAACTTCAATAGCTAAACTTCCCCAACCGCATCCAATCTCAAGAATTTCATGGCCCTTTTTAATTCTTCCCTACGTTGGTCAAATGACAAAAGTCATTTTAGTGATAAATTTGTTAGGAAATTGCAGAGGCCTAACCTTCTCAATCAAACCCGAGATCTTTCTCATCTGTGCGATTTTCAAGCCTTCGTCTTCTGTCTATTAAAGTACGGGAGGAAGACAGAATTACAACTCGGATGGAAGAAGAACTTCTGCAAAGTTACTATCTAAAGTTAACATCATCCTGACCTTAAATACTGCACATGAGTACAGGGGCGGAGCCAGGAATATTTTTCAGGAGGTGCAAAAATTATATGTCCGTTACCAAATTTTTAATTAAAATAATATTAAAAACAAAGTGCACTTAAAAAGCATACAAAAAGTAATATTAAGTTTCACGAGAGTCATTAAAGACTCTTTACAAGTACAAAAAAAAAATACAAATACAAATTATACTCCGAGCATTTACAAGCAAAATTACTAAATTACTATTCGATGAGGCCCCGAAGATTGGTAACGCTTGATAATAGCCTCGTTCCCAATAGTTTTGAAGACATTTTTCTCAATGTAGCAAATCAAACTATCATTCATCCATTCATCTCCCATTCGATTCCGAAGTCGAGTCTTTATTATCTTCATCGCAGAGAAAGCCCTTTTCACAGTAGCAGTTGCAACAGGTAAGAGTAAGACCAATTTTATGAGCAAGTACACCAAAGGATATATCACATCCTTTTTCAACTCAACTAACTTCATAGCAAGTTCACCAATTCCCTTTGCATCATAAAGCTCTTCACATGACCGCACATCCATAATATAAGTCTCAAGCTGACTTCCAAGTATCATAAACTCTATTGGAGAAAAGTCATATGGATAAAATTGTGCAAGGCATATCAATTTCTGCTTATTAAAAGCAGAAAAATCATCACTTGGATCGAGGCATGCCATACAAATAAGCAACTCTGTAGTTACCTCATTGAAACGATTATTCAATTCACTGATTTGCAAATCAACAACAGCTAAAAACGTATCAATACGATAGTGATAAAGATTTGTACCTTCTTCAGCATTACGTTTTCGCCTCCCCGGGGTTACAAACCTCGCACTCATGTCCAATACTTCAATTTCATGTTTTACACAAAATCTTGAAACCTCTTCCAACAAGCCTTCCCACCCATAATCTCTCAACCTTTGCAATTGTTGCTTTGTTATGCTTACCAAATTCATTGCATTTACAATGTTTTGATCTTTCTTTTGCAATGCTTGTGAAAGTTCATTCGTTATCCCCAAAACAGTCTTCATCAAATGCATGTTAAAGGCAAAATCATAAGTTGGCACCGTCTGTAAAAGGCACAATGCTTCACCTCTCTGATCATAATCTGTAGCATCGTCAGCAACCTTATTAAGCACGTCTATCACTGAAGCAAACATAAGAATCAAATTCAATAATGCACCAAAATGTGATCCCCAACGGGTATCTCCTGCTCTTTTGATGCCATGTTCCTGATTTAAACCCCGACCACTTGTAATATCACCATTTGCAAGAGCATGAACAAGATGAAAGGCTTCACTTTCTCGAAGAGCATCTCTTCGTTTGCATGAGACTGCCACGGTGTTTACTACCCTAGTAACCAAATTAAAGAGTAACGAAATCTGATTGTGTTTCTTTGCAACGGCTACAAGAGTTAGCTGAAGTTGATGAGCAAAACAATGAATATAATAAGCAGTTTCATTCTCCCTTTGAATTAAGGCTTTAAGACCATTGAATTCACCTTGCATATTACTTGCTCCATCATAGCCTTGTCCACGAACTCTTGAAATACTCAATTCATGCGTTGAAAACAAACCATCAATCGTGTTTTTCAGTGATAAGGCAGCAATACTTTCAACATGGACAATACCAATAAAACATTCAACGACACGTCCTCTTTTGTCCACATATCTCAAAACAACTCCCATTTGCTCTTTGACTGAGGCATCACGACACTCGTCAACTAAAATGGAAAATAATTCAGTTTTAATGTCTCCAATAATTGCATCTCTTATTTCTCCAGCAATGGCACTAACAATTCCTTTCTGAACTGTTGGTGATGTCAATTTAAGATTCTGAGGCACATTTGACAGCGTGACTTTTTTCACACACTCATTGTGATCCGAAAGGAACTCAATGAGCCTTGTCCGTTACTGTTAAAGGCAACATCTCGATGCACAAAATGAGCCTTGTCCATTACTATTAAAGTTGAAGACTGTAGAATACTATCTTGATTAGGCTGCGAGGATTCTGCCAATTTCCCTAGCTTTTTAAAAAACTTATCCATTCTGAAAAAAAACACACACACGCACATTGGAATAAAATTTCAATATCTCAATATCTCAACACAAATTCACATAATTAAATAATTGTACATATTATTATATTAGCATATTACACTAAATTTAACATATTAAACTAAAATATAAATGTAACATATTAAACTAAAATATAAATGTAACATATTATCATATTAAATACTAGCACTAGCAGACATCAATTCATTCAGCAATCAGCATCTAAGAGCAAGAGGGAAGACTCACGCAAGGCCAAGATGAGAATTCAGATCTGGTTCTTCAAGGGCGTCGGCGCCGGCGCGTCGCGGGACTGCGGGACAGCGGAGGTCGACGGTCGTCATCTGGTTACGGCGTCACTTCATCGTGACGAGTCGTCGTCGTCGAAGGCTCGAAGCTCCTGTTTGAAGGAGCTGTCTGAAGGAGCTGTCGCCGGTGAGACCGTGTGAGAGAGAGAGAGAGAGAGAGAGAGTCGATTGTGCCTCTCGGTCAGTCTCAGGGAACGGGTATCGGGGATTGGGGAACGGGTCTCGGCCTCGGGGAACGGGAACGAGGTCAACGCGATTCCCAAAAAAAATAAAAATTCCCCAGAAGTCAGGGGGTGCTTCAGCCCCCCCTTGTCCTAACGTGCCTCCGCCCCTGGTCGTTGAAGGCTCGAAGCTCCTGTCTGAAGGAGCTGTCGCCGGTGGGTGGACCGGTCGCCGGTGAGACCGTGTGAGAGATAGAGAGAGAGTCGATTGTGCCTCTCGGCCAGTCTCGGGGAACGGGTATCGGGGATTGGGGAACGGGTCTCGGCCTCGGGGAACGGGGTCAACGCGATTCCCAAAAAAATATAAAATATAAAAAAAATTCCCCAGAAGTCAGGGGGTGCTTCAGCCCTCCCTTGTCCTAACGTGCCTCCGCCCCTGCATGAGTAAGTCATTGTCTCATCCAAGAACAGAGCAAAGAGTTCATTGCTCTAGAAACACGAAGAAAAAGATTAGTTACCCTCCGAGTCTTCATAATTTTCTAATTAAATGCAGCAGGGTCGTGGGAAATAAGAAAAAACTGCATGGAAGTACAGAATTACAGAAAGCAACACTTTTATTTTTTGAAAAAATGAATAAAGCTCATTAAGTTGCTTGTCATATATAGCAAGATCCTAAAAGATGATGTAAAATGTGTTGGAATATTTTAATAAAATAAAATGTACCTTAAAGTATTGTTATTATAGTGCTAGTTATGGCTATATGATATTTACTCTCTTATGCATTATGAAATGAGTTACAATGTAATAATGAGTATTATTAACTCATTGATTTATGGCGTGTATAATATAGCTTATTATTAGGCATTATTGAGAATTATTATCATTATTCTATGAGTTACAAAGCTTTTAAGCTTACTTATGTGGCTAATAAATGAATTATGATTGGCCAAGTATATAAGGCCATGGGGTGTGACATAGAAGACAAGAAGCTACCATGCTTCCAAAACTTAGTGTTTTCTACCCTACTATCATAATGTATTTTTCCTTTATATCTATTATATATTTTTTTGTATTTGGGCAACGTGATCGTGGACTGGTTTATACCGTCTTCCTGTGGACGTGCACATGGAGGAGACATAACTGCGTCAATGAGTTTTATCTTGGAGACTTTATCTCATGGACGAGCTATTTTATATCCTTTTATTAATCTAGATTATGCAATTTTTTCAAGAGCTTATATAGAATTACTTACAATTACTTATTATTATTTTACTATGTTTAATCACCTAGTGTTGTTAATATTTTTGTTGTGAAAAATATAAATCAAAGCTAAAGACGTTATTGGAATATTTGATTTGTATATCTTTAAAAGTTTATTTTATTTGTTTTTTTAAAGAGAAAAAATTATATACTTGGTATCTTTCTCTTTGCTCTTCTGGACCTGCTTCAATCTTCCACAATTTTAAAAGGATTGACCTTTCAATTAGCAATGGTACAAGATCCGAAGAGATGCAACTCATGCAAAGACTCGGCCCTCGCCGTTGTCGGACGAGGAGCTCGACCGAGTCCTCTCCTTGATGGAATCCCACAATGATCGGAGCTCGGTCTCGCTGGTTTGCAAGGACTGGTACACCGCAGAGCGGTGGAGCCGGAGCCACGTGTTCATCGGCAACTGCTACTCCGTCTCGCCGGAGATTGTCGCAGGAGGTTCTCGAACATCCGGAGCGTGACCCTCAAGGGGAAGCCGAGATTCTCGGACTTCAACCTGCTCCCACAGAACAGGGGCGCCGATATCTGCGCTTGCTGGCGGTTTTGCGGCGGCTTATCCGTTCTTGGAGGACACTGAAGAGGATCGTCGTTAGTGATGAGAGCTTGGAGTTTATAGCGACGTCATTTTCGTGCTTTTAGTCTCTGTCGCTGTTGAGCTGTGATGGATTCAGTACTGATGGGTTCAATCAAGTCCATAGCCTCTCACTGCAAGAGGAGGTGGTGGTCTCAGGTTCTTATGGGGCCAGGAGAAAAAAAAAACAAAAAAGAAGAATGGCATATCAACAGAGCCTGGCCTGTTGGGCCACTTATTCGACTCTGGCCTACATTGGAAAGAAATTGAATTTCTTATTAAATGGAAAGGCCAGCGTGGGTGTTCATTGCTTAGGCTTTTGCCTTTTGTGTAAATGCAGTGCGTGGTATCTCTGTACAAAGGTACAAGGCTTTAAAGAGTAGGGGATACCAAGTCGTACGGTGGCACTTGCTGCAAATGATCACTTATGTTGGTCATGGAAATCTCGGAACGGTATAAAATTGAATATTGATACAAGATAGTGATATTTTCATAGCTAAATTCTAACTTGTAATTAACTTTTTACAGACTTGATACTTGCATATATATGGCAGTAAAATGAGTAAGAAAATATGCATACCTTATGAGTTATGTTTTTAGGGCGATAAAACTTTTGAAATAAAAAATTGGGTTATGTACCACATGAGGTTCCATTGTGTTCAATTACTATTAGGATCATTATTTTGGTATGCCGGTTAGAAGACTAATAATAGTTCTAAAGTTTTTTTATTTTTTATAGTAGCATCCCTACAAAGATGAAAAATTATCGAGAGTTGGTAGTTTCACGTGTTAATCAAGTAATATGAAATGCAGTCATATTGCAAAGGAGAAATTAAGAATTTAGGGATTATCTATTACTTTGTGCTTGTGCTAATTAAGTTGTATTAGCATAGATCTTGTGTTGTTTGTGTCCCCTTTTATCTAGTTATATTTATTTGAATTGACACTATGTGACGTAGTGTGGATTCCTTAGTAATTACATGCAAGTGATTTTTGAGTTACTAAATTTGGTAGCGAGATGGTTAAAAAGGTAATTGATTTGACTTCTCGTATCAAGGCACTATTGTGAGACAATATGTGTCTATTCAGTCTTGTATGAAATATTTTTATTTGTGTAAATTTTCTGGACTTCACCTTTGTCCTAATGAGCTCATTTTTGTAATGTCTGAAAATTACATGATTTGGTTTTTACGACCACCTAAAAATAGTTTATAGCGGTGTAATAAAAGGGACACTTTTCTTTTGGTAAAATATATATATTTTTTTAAAAGGGGGCTTCACTAAAATCTGTTTTAGAAATAAATTATATAGTTTTCAAAAGGTATATGCTAAAGTGAATAAAAATTGGATATTTAGATTTAGTGATACCATGACTTTTTCGGGACATAATATTTAGTGACAATAACACAGATCCCTTTACTTGTAGATTATTATGTTTGTCTGTAAGTAGTTGTATTTTGGATAATACCTACATTTATTCCTCTTTAATTTTTGATACATGGTTTTGGCCTGAAAGAAAAAAAAAGGAATTTTTTGAGATTTTACATATAGAGTTATAGTTTGGTAAACCACCTAAAGTCAGTGTTTGTGGAGTTCTCTTTCAAGAGAGAAAAAATTTCATGGGATTATCGACTTTTGTAAAACAAGTAACTTGAAGCTGATTTTATTTTGCTGAGTGTCTCTATGAAATAAATTGTTTGATAAAATTATGGAAATCCTTATTTCAATGTTAAATTCTTTGATAAATACATGACTGCGAAATGTGGGGGTACATGATTTGAAGATAATTATGATTTCTTGAGTCATGTATATACAAAGAAGATTAGCGAAATAAAGAACATCTATATATAATATGTTCTTAATTTTAAGAATATTTTAGCACGTGGTGTGCATGTATGCGTAGTGAGATTATGTAATATATCTCATGCATGTATTTGTGTTTCTTGCACTTAGCTTTGCTAGCTTCGATCTCTAGGCATGTATGTTGTTTCGTATAATTAAGCTAAAAACGTGGAAGAAAAAAAATTAATAATTTACAGAGTGTTGCTAAAGTTTAGTGATTGAAATTATATTTTGGTAAAGATGTTAAATCATGATAACCGAAGTCTTTGACTTTTGATCATCTTGGCTGTTTTGATTGATATTTATAGTTGTGATATTTTATCTATTTCAAATGGTATCTAAGTTTTGGTTTTTAGAATACGAGGTGTGTTGAATTTTTATTGGTATTTCAAATCTTGGATACCAAATATTTACTATACGATTACAAATTCGAAATCATATTTGCAAAAGGGTTTTATCTAGCTTTTTCAAATTTTGAAATTCAAAATTCTTGAAACTTATCAGAGGATTTTTATGAAGTTGCAATTGATATGAGATTATGTTATGCGAAGCATGACGAATGTTGAGAAAATGTGGCTCCTAGTAGGTGAAAGACTACTGGTCACAATATATTAAAAGACTAGTTCCTAGTAGTAGACTACCGATCAAAGGTTTGATTCCTAGTAGTGAGGCTATTGACTAGTATCATCTTTGATGCTAAGCGAAGTGGATGTTACCACTGAAACTTGATTTACTTGATGAGATCCATAATGTTGCTTCGATGTGCACTATTAGGCCCTTAAAATTCTGCAGATTTGTGACACTTCATTGATGAGAAGAAAATGAGTTATAGAGGCTTCATAAAAATTGCGCAATTTGCCTTGGGACTAGCGCCAGAAACTAGATCCTTTTTCACCTGAGGCGGATGGGGTGAGCCCACAGGGAGTCACCAGCGGGAATAACCCATCCTTTGTGATTGGAGATCCCATGAAGAAGGTTCAATGGGTAAAAACAACCCATAGAGCGTGACTCGTGATAAAAGTAGCACCCTTTTGTTAATAGGAGAGTGTCTCTTCCCTATCCGTACGATGCTTGTGCTACTTAGTGTGACGTCTAGGAAGGGTTTTTCCCTGAATGAGCCCGAGGCGAATATTTTCGCGAGGTACATGTCACACGTACCCTTGGAGGACTCACCTAAGTGAGAGTGGTCGTGAGGCCGCGACTGTGGGAACCATGGACCATTCCCTAAAGACTCTCATGAGAATCAAGATAAGAGCGCCTGGCCATTAATAGCGCTAACCCGCGAACTAAGTCCCATATCAGTATTTTGTGTGTGACAGCTGAAGTTTGGCCAATGGACCTAATTCAAGGCGTAGTCCATTACGGCTCTCTCAAATGGAAGTTGTCAACACTAAGTGTTGGTTCAAGCCCGGAAGGCACCAACACCTATTGCACAATACAAGTTGCCCATCTGATTTATATATTTTCTATTCTTGTTACTTTACGAGTTTATAATGTTCAATAACCATGGCTTTATTTTGTGAAAGAAAAAAAAAAGTAATATAATAATAAAGGAGTTTTATGAATGTATCATGATTTTCATTGAGATGTTTTAAATGCTTTAAATCTGGTTGGAATGGTGAGACTTATAAACATTTCATTAGTGGCTTTTTAAGTATTTTAAATTATCATTTTATTTTATCAAAATAGTGGGGGATTGTTGGAATATTTTAATAAAATAAAATAAACCTTAAAGTATTGTTATTATAGTGCTAGTTATGGCTATATGATATTTATTCTCTTATACATTATGAAATGAGTTACAATGTAATAATGAGTATTATTAACTCATTGATTTATGGCGTGTATAATATAGCTTATTATTTGGCATTATTGAGAATTATTATCATTATTCTATGAGTTACAAAGCTTTTAAGCTTACTTATGTGGCTAATAAATGGATTATGATTGGCCAAGTATATAAGGCCATGGGGTCTGACATAGAAGACAAGAAGCTACCATGCTTCCAAAACTTAGTGTTTTCTACCCTACTATCATAATGTATTTTTCCTTTATATCTATTATATATTTTTTTGTATTTGGGCAACGTAATCGTGGACTGGTTCATACCGTCTTCCTGTGGACGTGTACATGGAGGAGACATAGCTGCGTCAATCGGTTTTATCTTGAAGACTTTATCTGCCGTCAACACCTGCACGTAGGGAGGCAATAACGTCTTAGGACAGTGACTCTGTCACGACTCTCATGGACGAACTATTTTATATCATTTTATTAATCTAGATTATGCAATTTTTTCAAGAGCTTATATAGAATTACCTACAATTACTTATTATTATTTTACTATGTTTAATCACCTAGTGTTGTTAATATTTTTGTTGTGAAAAATACAAATCAAAGCATAAATATTTCAACAAAATGACACAAACTTTAATCAGAATATAAATCTGCAGTTTTTTTTAGAGAACTGTCCAAGATGTGCAAAGAAATGCTTTTTCGCGTTCAATTCATGTACACAATGGTTAACTATCTTTGGGATTCTATTTGTTTGTGTAGCTACCTCCCATCACGAATGCATCACTACATGCTTGTGCAAACTATCTGACCAGTAGATAAAAGAATTGTACCACGTACCAGATCATAATAATGAGAAATATTCCTGCGAGCTTGAGTGAGAGTATTGGTGTCCACCAACCCCTAGAGCCAAAAAAAAGGCGGACGCTTGTATATTAGCATTAAGGAGATGACTATGACTAAAGAGTCATATCACTTTACATGTAGTCCGCCAGTAAATTTTCACCTTTTGTTACTGAACCTCGAGGTAGAAGTTTGTACGTCTCGGTTGGCTATTAACATCTGCGATATAATTCATGACGACAACCAGTTGGAAACAGCTTGAAACTATAAACCCAAACCCATTTTCTTACCATGAAAAGATTTAGAAGACCTCCTTTTTTATCGACAAAAGAAAAATCTCCATTGATATAGGCATCTGCAAGGCCTAAGTCAGCTTGTGTAACAACCTGCAAAATGGTTGAAGTCAGTGGTTTCTATCACAGAGCTGGACCAAAAAACATTGAGCTTGTATTTAATTAGAATTGATGCGAAATTAGCTCTATCTATCTATATCTATCTATAAAAGCACGTATGGGTTTAAATGGCTAATCTTTTCTTTCCTTAAAGCACCCTTTTCTAATTGATTTTTCCATAAAAGATTAAGGTTTAGTAAGGGTGTTTTTGACTTCTAACATTTCTTTCCCATTAAATACCCTTCCTAAATTAGAGTTTTATTTAAAAATGAGGGCGTTTTAGACTTCTCATAGACTATCAAGCATATTTCCTTATAATATCATTATTGGGATATATGTTTTTGTTAAAGTTAAGGATTGTCTTGACATTTGACTAAAAACTTTTCTTTTAATTAAATACCTATTTTTAATAAGTGTATTAAAAAATAAGGGTGTTTTTATTGGAATATATGCTTTTATTAGAGTAAAGGGATGTTTTGACTTAAACTAAATAGAGTTACTACATCTTCTCCGTCATATTCGATTAAAGAAAATAACTTGCAGAGAACATAGTTTTTAAAATATTTTTCGAAAAATGTAATATACGTAAGCTAAATTCAATATTTTGTTAGAAACTCAACCATTTTTAATTTTGTATTTCATATGTTTATGTTGATGTGTATGTTACAGATTTGAATTATTTTGCATGTATATAAATTTCAATACAAACATATTAGTACATTAAAACTATCGCAAACCTAAAGTTTAATTCTAGATTTTTAATACAGACATATTGGTATAAGGAACGTATCGTAAAACTGAAATTTCTAAATGCATATGTAATCCTGACTGAGGTTACATGGCTAATTCTTCTATTTTCCCCTTAAGATGTCCTTTTTAAACTGAAATCCTTGCTTGAAACTTTTTTTTCCCATCAAATACCCATTTTGAATTAGAGTACTGTTAAAAAAATAAGAGTGTATTTGGCTTCTCTTAGGACATCAAGTATCTTTCCTTAGAATATCCTTATAGGAATATATGCTTTAGTTAGAGTTACGAGTTCTTTTATCTTTTAGTAAAAAAAAAATTACAAAAACGAATAAAACCACCTTTGAACTCCAGCATGTTCTTTGATTATCGATTTTTTTATTACAACTTACTGCTTCCATCAAGCTGCTACATCTTTTTCAACAATTTCGATTAATGAAAACAACTTGCATAGAACAATGATTTTCTATAGCCCTAAAAAATATAAACATAATCTACCTAAATTAAATTGAATATTTTGTTAGAAACTTAATTCTTTTATAATTTTGTATTTTAGATTTGTATGCTAATACATATGCTACAAATTTCAAATATTGCTAGAATTAAACTTCAATTTTATGATAGTTTTCTTACACCAATTGTATTGAAACTATCATAAAACTGAAGTTTAATTCTAGATTTCAATTACAGACACATTGGAATAAGAAAATTATAGTAAAACTGGAGTCCTAAAAAAAATTAAGCGCATAAGAATTGATAGATCGTACAATTTTGTTCGTAATTTTAATTTGAGTTCATGGCAAGTACATAATCCTATATTCGTATTAGAGTTATTGGAATACCCTTATTTCATGACAACATATCATTTATATGGTTATTGTCTTCCTATGACGCAATGTATCCCGAGTTATCATATATTTACATGATAACACGTTTCATATGGCTATTGTCTTCACATGTTTCACTCTTATAAAGTGATAGGAATAGATGAAACTCAATTGATAAGATTCCAATTTATTTCGGCTCAAATGATTAATATATTTTTTTAGCTTGAAAACTCTCAAGTTTTTATATGTAAGGGATTAAATGACTAAATTTTTTTTCTAAAATTATTCTTTTTAAGTTTAAAAGTTCTCTAAATATTTTGATTTTTTAGAAGGTTAGGCTAAATTACTACTACTTTGACTGACTTTAAACATTTTGACACTAAAGAGGTTTATTAATGCATCTTTTAGTAATAAAAGACTTTTAAATATAACCAAAACGGGTAAGGATCTCGCTCGAACGTACAAAATAATCTCAAGAGATTAAAACGGCTACACATTTTTTCCTTAAAAATAGCCTGATAGAAATAAAAGGTTAACTAAAATTACGTGTATTTTTACTTTTAAGAAGGTGAGCCTAAACTACAATATTTTTGGTTAATTATAAACCATTTGTTGCTAAAGAGGTTAAAAGTTCACTAATGTATCTTTAAGTGACAAAAATGTGTGAGTGGATCTACCCCAATCGTATAAATGTGATACTAAGTCTCTGTTCACTTTTAAAGCAAATCCTATCAAAACATAACATAAAACTTATCAACATCAAAATTGATAAATGTCCCTACTCCATAGAGAAGCGTTCCTAAGTCCAGGTATTAGCATGTTTTTTTTTCTATAAATTAAGGTGCACAGCTATTGCCTTTATTAACTTTTGCATATAACTGCAAATTTAAATTTATTGACATACGACAGAGCCAGAATATCTGCAAGTTTGACTAGGCCTTTTTTTTTTCAACTTTTATGATAAATTTATATGTTAATTTTTGTTTAATAAAATAGTGGATTGTCATAATTTTGGGACTCATGTCCCCAAGGTTAGGGTGAAATTATAATAAATGATACTAAATTTTAAAAGGTAAAGCCGTATTGATCCGTTAAAATATATATATATATATATATATATATATATATATATATATATATATATATATATATATATTTTGCCTATGCCAATATGTACTTTTTAAATGTTGACACTCCCTTCATTTTGTATCCACAAGGTGTATACAATATAAACTTTTACAAATCCTAAATTTTCAAATTGGGGTTTTGACCCAAATTCTCCCCCTACCACGCCACGACACCTTCCTCGACAAGCATTCAGCATGGAAGTCGCAAACTGGCTCAACCTCACTAGCCACATCATCCCAATGCCATCAAATGCCGATGGTGGAACGCTGCTCTGGTGGTAGTTAATGGCAGCAGCTGTCGTGGTGTTGCGTAGTAGTTTAATGCAAACAAGAAATTTATACATCTTCCAAATTTTAAACCCTAAATTCAAGTTTCATTTTTGTTCATTTGGTTTGTTGAATTGTGATGGTTTGTTGCAAGTGAATGGAGTGAGAAAGCTGTGACAGTTGAGTGGGGTAAGAAGGCTGAAGAAAGGTGAAAATGTTGAAGAAGACAATGATGGTGAGGTGCGATTATGGCTGTGGTTGTGGCCAGGTAGGGGGGAGGGTGAGGGAAGGGGCACGTGTGTATGGGTGTGGGTGCGTGCGTATATTGTCCGTGTGTACGCGGGGGAGGGAGAGGGAGGGGGCGTGAGTGTGTGTGTGTGTGTGTGGGTACATGTGCATATTGTCTATGTGTGTGTGGATAAGTGTGCGCGCATGCGTGTGTGTATATGCATGTATATATTGTGTCTGTGTGTGTTGAAGCTGAAGAACTCTAAATGGATGATGGTGGGGGTGGTAGGGGGGGGGGGGGGGGGGTATGGATGAGATGAAGGAATGAAGAATGACATTTGAATAATTACTTTCCTAAGTGACAGACACTTTGATCTTTACATCCTTTCAGTATTTTCGTTCGGTCAATGGACATAAATGTTATTTGTTTTAACTAATGGGCATATTTGTAATTTTATCCTAACCTCGAGGTCATGGGTGTAATTAACCCTATAGTTTTTTTAACTCTCAAAACCTTATGCCATAGGTAATTTTTCTTTTCTTTTCATTTTAATGATACATGTCTTTATTTAATGAATGATCTGGGTTGCAAATTATTCTTGATGAACTTTTGTTGAGTTTGTATTTATATTAAAACTATAATGTGTGTACATAAATATAAGGTGAAAAACGTAGGTTTACAAACGTTATTGAAGTTATTCATTACCACTCTCTGATATCAACTTCACACATACATTTTGTAGTATGGATTTCAGGAGGACAGACGCAGACACACATGTATATATACTTTTTAGGTGAGTAGGTAAAGTTTGTGTTAAAAATAAAATTTTTAAGGCAAATACATAAAATTACATGCGCAACTAAATTAATAGCCTTATTTTACTACTACGACGAACAAGGTCATTCTAGATAAATATAAAAGAGAGCTTTAGAGTACTCTATCAAGAGAAACTTAGATTACACTATAGATTTTTTAATTGAAAAGCAGAAAAAAGAAAGTATGATTAAGATTAACCGTCATTTTAGACAAAATATACTCAAACGTTAGCACTTAAAGATAGAAAAAGTTGAAAAAGACTTGATTTGTACTTTAATCTTAAAATAAGAGATGCATGAATCTTGTACTCCCTTCGTTCCAAATTATTTGATCATATTTGACGCACGTTTATTTCGCGTATAGGTCTTATTTTATGAGTTTCTTATTTTATCCCAAAAGAGAAAGGGACAAGACGAAAATGGTTCAGTAGAGAAAAATGAGTTGGTGAAGGATTAAATGTGGAGAGAGATGTAGAATAAAAAAATGTCTACAAATGGTCAACATGTAAAAACACGTACAAATCTTTCTTAATTTGAAAATTGATCAATTTTTTTAGAAAAGTCATATATATATAATCAAATTTTTTTATTTTTTTTGGTTTGGGACTGATGGAGTAATAGAATAGATTATTACCAAAAGCAAATAAAATGCGGGGGATATTTTGACCCCCAATAATCATCACTACAAGAAATGATCATAACTGGGTAGAAAGAAACATGATCGATAATGAACGATAGTGAAAATCTTAAGTGATAATATTTTGAATTTCAGTGGTGATGCTCGCAAGAGAAAGTTTCAAAACTTCAAAAGTGAACGATAGAAAAACTTTAGAAAGATCATTGAAAACTAGGGTTACAAAATTTGTTGCCTAAGCAGTTCAGTTTCTATCTGTGTCCTAATAGATCTCTTGAGCTTGATTGATTCTTGGTTTTAAAGATGAAACATTTAAGCTGCAAATCCATTTTGTTTTACAAACGTTGTTATACATTTATTAATAATAACTTCTTCATGTTAAGCACTTTATTTTCGATAATCCTTTTCGGGTTGATTATTGAACTTTCATAATACAACTTAATTATTATTCAAACTTCTTCTCAATTTCAATTTGTAGACATATATATGCCATCAAAACATAGTACAGGACAATAGACAACTCCAATATACACATTTGACATTAATTATCTCTAAACACTTTCTTCACTTTTATCTCTATATATTCAAACTTGCAGCGTTTCGCGAGAGTCAGATATTTGTGGGAGATGTTTAAGACTAATTGCAATATCAGTGTACCTTGAAAAACAAAATATAATATGCAACAATGATGATTCTGTTTAGCGGCAACTTGATGTCACGAAAAAAACAAGAATAATAAATAGTGAAAAATATTGGTGATAATTGACGTGAAAAATTCGGGTTTGAAAGTAAGACCATGTTTTGGGCAATGAAATGAACTTTTCATATTTTGAGTATTTGTAGCAGTTAACAACTAATTTATTATTATTGTTAAATTATAATAGTTGTATTGACTAATTTTAATTATTTTTGAACCAAGATTTATAATATTTTTATTTCAAAATCACTATATAACGTACAAAATACATGATCCACTATATAACGTGCAAAGCACGTGGTCCTTACTAGTAATGAGAAATGCCAATAATAAACTGAGATCACTTACCTTCCAATAAAACTTGGGGCTGAGAACTTTCATGTAAACTTTCTGAGAACTTTCATTTTTGGTTCCTTTGAAAGTGAATACTGTACCTCCTTCTTCCAATAAACTACAAAATCACATGGTGCATGATATCAATATATCTACATTTAAGTTTCTGATGACATACAAAAATAATACAAAGTCAGTGCACATGCTATGAGATTGTGGATCATTGGAATCATGACATCAAACCAGATTTGTGCACATGGAATGGGGGATTTAACAGAAGAAGAAACAGAAAACTTTACGTTCCTGGGGCATGTCACTGAAAAAAGTGATTAAGGCAGCAAAGGGTCTAATTTATGTTTTAAAGGCATGAAATATCGTTGTTTAAGAGGTGCTTATGCAATCTAATAAAAACCAAGGACCAGAGCTGTGTAGTCAACTTGTAGCATGAAGAGAGGAATAACCGTGACGACACTGAACTGCAAACATAACGATTTAAACTTTACCGCAACATTATTCCTCAAAATGCACGCACTCAAACAATCACAACTTTCAGCCACTTCACAACAATCTATCTACCAGGATGGACACTCAAGTACGCTCCTTAACTAACAAGATATCTTATAATCCTGAAGCAAAATCATAAACGTTATTGAAGCATAGAGCACTATAAACTACATCGACATTGAGCGCCTTGCCATTGTTGGAGACAAATGAATCACTCACGCTCACACTTTGTTGCACTCAAACTCATATACTCACTTATATGAGGAGGACATTGAGAGAACTTGAAGAGAACACATAATATACCTTAAAATTTTTATCTCATAGTTCTTCCTCTCCTTACATTTGCATCATCTTACACATTTTTATAGTACTTCTAAGTAACTCCTAGACATGTAATTAATTTACCACTAACCCACTATTTCAACAATATAATAGCCACTACTTCCACTAACACATAACAATAATGCACTTGTAACTTATGCACCCACTAAGACACAACTTAATAACACACTAACATGTCACACTAATGACCACTCCAAATAACTATGTCAAGTTTATTTTTCCAACAGCCATAGTCTCAAGTATGCTTTTGCCAACAACTATTTTGGCCCAGAATTCGGTTTATACATTCTCTTCTAGTGTGCTTTTTACTTTCATTTTTAACTGTACAGTATCATGAAGCCAAGATACGTAAAACTTTGTAAAAGTATATGCACATATTTATGCACAAATTCTGTTCAATATTTTCACATCCTAACATTACTTGGGCATCCTGTAATGATCTTGAGGGTAGTAATAATACTATCTGAAACCTACTTGAAAGAATGTAAGTCCTTTGCAAGGGCTGACTCACATTAAACAGCCGCTAGCAATATAATTTCCAAGGAACCTTGTAACAAACAGTCGTGCCCCAGAGTCTACCAAGGAAGGTACCATATGTTTGGGGTTCTTCAGAATAGCACAACTCTTTTTGAGAATGCCATGTGCAGCAACCATACCGGCCTGCAAAGGTAGAAAAAGGAGAGCTGCCTTGTTAACATATCTTCCATTTATCATTGTACCATAAAGGAAATGACTTAAGGGTTTAGCCACCATGCTTCACAGGGCAAGCAATCAGATAGGCAAACACAAGTATTATGTTTTCACAAAATATCAGTACAATGATATTCTGAAAAGAAAAATATCTTAAGTCCATCCTCGTGGAATTCATATCCTGAAAGCAAAGCAACATAAGATGCACAAGTGAGTTCTCTAAGTGCAAGCTATTTAACTGGCACTTATCTTGCGAAACAGATGGAACTCATCAGAGCAAGGCAAAAGACAAACTACTTGTCACCAAGGATTTACCTTAGTCAAGAACACAGAAAGTTAAGGACTAGCTGGAAATTTATCACACTTTTTTCGCACAATTAGAATATTTTGCCAGACTTTTATGATTGCTTAAGGGTGATAAACTCAAATGGAGCTCTTTTAGCCTTTTAGCTGCACTACTAATGGCCACGCAACATAATTATTCTCCATTGAGTTTGGCTTTTAGCCAAGACATTTGCGCTTTGACTTGAATTTTTTCAATTATGCAACCGAAGGGGTTAATTTTACGCTAGACCCTGTAGTTAGGGGTCAGTTGCACCCAGCACCCCAGGGTTTTAAAATTGGCACCCAACACCAAACAATTCAAAAATCTTTACTTCCATCACCAAATGACGGTCAAAATATATGTTGACCAAACGACTGTTAATTTTTTAGGGGCAAAAAGGTCTTATCAACCAACCAAAGCTTACATGTCACCACAGTCAGCTTTACATGTCCCAATTGGCACTCTATGTCATTTCCCTCCTCACACACACCCACACACATACAGACTCAGACCGTAGCTGTCATTAGAGGGAAGAAGAACTCAAGTTTAACGAGCAAAACACGAAGGCCCAGAACGCGACAGCGGCCCAGGCTCCGGCCCCGGCCTCCGACGCCTGCAACGGCATTTTCCTCTCATACACCATCTGTCGCCAGATCCATGGACCACTAGCCATCAGCTGAGTAACCAGTGCTGGGTCTCTCTTCTTCTCTTCACCGGTCAACCACCTCGACACTGCCTTACCGCTACCAGATCGACGATCCATGATCTGCCGCCACTCAACTGTCGGGTCTCTCTGCCGGTGCCGAAAGTCCATGCCTGTAAAAAAAAAAGTCTTCATCCGGTGATTAATCGATGATGGCGACCACGATGGGTCAACGACTGGCACATGATGATGGCAGCGAAGGCCAATGGGGCTCTTCGGGGGCTGACCTTGGTTAGCATGCTAGCTCGTGGTCTTCGGCAACAGATTTGGTGATCAAAGGAGTTGATTGCTACTGCAGGATTTGCAGCGGAGTGGTGGGGATCTACAAATCTAGGTCGGCACTTGGTGGGCCAATTTGTAGTGGGTGGCAGTGGTGGGAAGAGGGGAGATGGTGGTTGGTTATGCTAGGGGGTGAAGGGGGAGGGCAGAGATTGGTGGTGGTTTGCGGATGTAACAGGTGGTGATGGGATGCAGTGGTTGGCTATGGTGATAAACTGGGAAAATGGGTTAATCAGTGAACGTGAGAGTTGGGGGGGGGGGGGGGGGAGAGAGTTATGGCTGTTGAGGGAAAATGATGACGTGTTGTGTATAGTTGCTGACTAGGATGGCAGGTGGATTCCACGGGTGAACAGACCATTTTGCCCTCAAAAAATTAACGGACATCTGGTCAAAGGTCATTTTGACCGTCATTTGGTGTTGGGTGCCAATTTTAAAATCCTAGGGTGCTGGGTGCAACTGACCCCTAAGTACAGGGTGTAGCGTAAAATTAACCCCAACCGAAGGGTATATTGTTAGATACATACTCATCTGATCTTATAGATAGTATTCTGCTTATCTCTTTCAACATGAAGCAGAAAGTTAACCTTGGTACGCTCCACAGAACCATATTCCTCTCTTCCCTTGAATATCATCAATCTCAAGTGAAGCTTTCGATGCAGCAACAGATGGGATTGGATGGCCAGTTGACCACTTAAGCAAAGTATGTTCAGGTGTGTGTGACGGATTAAGAGTTACCAGATAAGGTAGCCCTTTTTCGTCAATGTTCTGCATTATCAGAAGAGCCAACTTTAGAAAAAGAGAAAGAAATTATTTACTGAGTAATGTTTAACTAAATAAAAAGTGCTGGCCATCATAGTAGACAAATGAACCTTGAACCACTCTGTGTACATTTTTTGGTAGTTCTATTTGAACCTTTGCTATTCTTTTTTTTTTTTTTTGGGTCAAAAGTCCTTTTATTTATTTGAAGCTCAAACATGTATATGATCTCCTTTCTATTTTTACAAGACAAATCTGTTTCTATATAGAATAAGAACTAAACTATCCAACTATTTACAAGAAGATTCCATCATGTATCCCCCAAGCTGCACATAGTGATTGATTCCTCTTTGTTTTTGGTATTTTGCTCCAACTGCACATTTTATACTTGATCCATTGTTGTATTACACTAGCACATCCATGAGGTGAAGTTTGTTTTTGTTCAAAAATTCTTGCATTTCTCTCACACCAAACTCCATATACTGTCACAGCAAGGGATAGCTTGAGCAATTTAGCTCTGAGGCTCTTCCCTCTCAAGTGTAAGGTTGCCCATTCCAGAAGCTGTTGCCAATCTACCAGAGGCATCTTGCTTCCAAGTTTTGTGAAAATGAGTTCCCAAACCTCTTGAGTATAAGCACATTGTACAAAAAGATGATCTATGTTCTCCATGTGTTGCTGGCATAAGACACATTTGTCATCCTGTATTAGGTTCCATGCTTTGAGTTTTACTCTAGTTCTTATTCCCCCTTTACATATCATCCATAAAGCATTTTGGGATAGCTCCTGTGAACCATATGATCTTCCACCAGGTTGCCTTTGGTGCTTTTGATCTCATCCAGTTCCACCAGGTTGCCTTTGGTGCTTTTGATCTCATCCAGTTCCATGCTGATTGTATAGTGAAAGTTACACTGGGATGCAAATCCCATTGTATCTTGTCATTACATTCAGGTTTAGGTGTTGGTTGAGTACTAAGTTTGCCTGCCATTTGCTGAATTGCCTGAGATCTTGAGGTTTGCCAATTCCATTTGTCTCCTTCAATTATAGTTGCCACTTTAGCATTCCAGCTCATACCTGCATCATAGATTAATCTGTGTCCAAATTGTTGAGTTAAAGGACCTCCAGGTAGCCATCTATTTAGCCACAACCATGTAAGCTTGCCATCTCCAATCTGATAGGTACATAATTGTTGCATTTGCTCCCTGTATTTCAAGATTTTGCACCATGTCCAGGAGAGTAGCAGGTGGCTTGCTATTCTAGTGATCATTTATTCCTAAAGACTACCTCTATTGCCAGGGTACATGACTCATCCAGGTGCACATAATCAGGGCTACTTTTACTATTTGAAATTGTCAGAAAGATCGTGTGTCTCTTTACATGCCTCCAGGCACAAGGGGGGCTTCCGCCAAAATAACCTTCCGCCAAAATAACCTTCGTCCGCCAGTGCAACATAACAAGATACTGCAATATTAAACCTGACATTGCAGTTCTATGTACTCCATCACAGCTAAACTACAAGTTCTCTCACTTGCAGCTTATGCAAACCATCCACCAAAGAGTAGTACCACAAGGACAAGTCATACAGAGGTGATCAATGTTTTCTTGGTGCTGACAGCAAACAGAGCATATATTATCCTGAACCTCTTTCCAAGTTTTCATAAAAGCCATATAACCAGGGCACAATTAGGTACATGGCCAGTGACCATACAACATTTCCACCATGGAACCACAATTTCACTTCTCCTTGTAGCATTCCAAGCATACTGTGCAGAGAACTTGCCACTGGAATGGACAGCCCAAAGCACATTGTCATTTTCTTTAGTCAGATGCATGTGAAGTGTAAAAGTAAGGCCTCTTGCCAGTTTCTAGGAACACGTTATTACCTAGTTGCATCTTGTTTTGTATGTGCAACTAGGGGTGGCAAGGTAGCGTTTGAAATCTATTCCGTTTCCAGATTTTTCTCCAGTTTTGTAAACTGAAGAAAAAAAACGTGTTTAGCATACAGTTTTCGTTTTTTTTTTCCTTCAGTTTTTAAAACAGTGCTGTTTTTAAAAAATTCTCATTTTGGAGTTTTGGGTTTCCAGCTTTGATTTCTGTTTTGATACACCCCCCCCCCCCCCAAATCCACTCAACGCCCGCCGCCACCTGTCAGCATAGTCGCCAGCCGGCACTGCCACCGTCCACCGCCGCTGCCACCCCCACGTACTACCGCCATTTCAAACAGACTCTAAGACCCAATCCAACTCATTTATCCGCCCAAATCCGTCCACTTAAAACTAACACAAATTCACACATCTAATAATTGAATCTTAAATGGGTCATTTGTTTTATAACACACTTATCCGCTAGTTTAAGTGAGTTGTAAATAGATGCCAATTTAGTCGAATACATAATCTGACGTTTTATAACATGACACATTGACAAAAAGTTTAGTCTGTGTGGGTAAAAGAGTAAAATTTACACACATACACACTCAAGCGAGAGCTCGCTCTTGCTCTCGGTCTCGCTCCCGCTGTGTCACAAAATCTATATCTATATAATATATAATAAGCGAAGCGAGAAAGGCATTGATAGCTTCTTTGCGCGACACATCATCGCTTCTTTATTTGACACGTCATTATATCCTTATTTTAAGATTAATTGACCTATATATTAGTAAGTCTTATTTAATTTAAAAATTAATTCTAATCATTCTAAAATTCTACTTAATCAATATACTAATCTATTAAGACTTCTTTTTGATAATTATGCCCTTAAGATTCAAAAACTAATTCTAATCTATATATATAATAAGAAAGGTATTGATAGCTTCTTTGCGCGACACATCATCGCTTCTTTATTTGACACGTCATTATATCCTTATTTTAAGATTAATTGACCTATTTATTAGTAAGTCTTATTTAATTTAAAAACTAATTCTAATCATTCCAAAATTCTACTTAATCAATATACTAATCTATTAAGACTTCTTTTTGATAATTATGCCCTTAAAATTCAAAAACTAATTCTAATCATTCTAAAATTCAACCTTATCATTGTACTAACTTATTAAGACTTAATATTGACTATTGTATCTTCAAAACTACTCTCTAATATGAATATAAAAACTCATATATGTAAAAAACGAAAATAATACTTTCGATTTAGAAGAAAATTTAAAAACTAATTCTAATAATTCTAAAACTCTTCCTAATCAATATACTAATCTATTAAGACTTCATTTTGACAACTATGTCCTTAAAAGTGTTTTCTAAATAATAAAACCAAAATAATACTTTCGATTTAAAAGAAAAAATCAATGTTACAATTAAGATTAAACAACATATGAGACTTAGAAAAAAAAATGATCTAACATTGATTTGAATTTTGATAGGTACCTTATTTTTAAATTTAATTAAATTTACAAGAATAACGAGGGTTGTATAATCTAAAAATTAATTCTAAATATTTTAGAACTCATCCTAATTAATACACTAACTTATTATGACTTAATTTTGACCATTGTATTCTTAAAACCACTCTTTAATGTGAATATAAAAATTCATACATCGAAAAAACGAAAATAACATATTAGATTTATCAGGAAAAAAAATGACGTTCTAATTGAGTTAAATGTGCTATCATTATTCATATATATAGATATATAGATAATATACATAAATTACTCATCGTTAAAAAGGAATAATAAGATAAATAGATTTAATAAACAAATTATAAGTCAACATTTTGAAATAAGACCTCATGACCACCAAATTGGTTATATCCCATATATAAGGATTTAGAAAGCAAATCAAACTCTTGACTAGGATTTATTGCTGAAAAATTTGAGGTATAATTGTCGCGATATCTGTAAACCTTATAAATCTAGAAAATCAATTGTACAACGTTTAAACTCTATGCTGCAGACATATATTTACGTATTAGGCTTTGATTTTGACTATCTAAAACTTGATTAGACTGTCATGCAATTCATTTAAACTGTAAGTTGAAAGAACAACGAGTAGGTTGTGCATGTTACATTACTGTTTGACGATGCAAAATAAAAGTTTAAAGAACATAAAATCTAGCGACGGCACATAACATAATATATTCATTATTCTTTAAACTTATAGTTCAGAGAAACTAAAGCAAATATATATACCAATGCACATACTTTGCAACAATTGCATGACCATCTAATCAAAATTGCAATTTTAAATATTCTACTAGATATCATGTTCGTATCCTAATAAGTTGGTGATTTATTGAAACAATTATTCATGAAGAAGATAAGAATGGACTATGACATTTACAATTTTAAAAATAAAGAACTCTTAACCTAACTTTTCAAGCTAAAAGACTTGATTTTGAAACGGTATAGGTTGGACCATTAAAAGAACTTAATAATAGTATAGTCTTGACAAGTTACTTGAAATTGTTACAAATAAAGTATTAAAAATTTCTTACTAACAACTACAGTTTTAGCTAAAGTATATATATATATATATATATATGTGTGTGTGTGTGTGTGTGTGTGTGTATATATAATAAGATGTTAATCTTTTTGTTTCTTGAAATATGGTACGCATTGCTATACTTTTTCTACCTTTTAAAAATATTTTATTAACTTACTCGAGCTTGATCCGAGATCTTGAGCTATAATATCTAATAATAGAGGCGAGAAATGCAATGATATCTACCTCATTGCATTGTGTTTATGATATAATAAGAGTTATAAAAAACTAATGTTAAACATATTAATGTTGCTAAAGATCTCTAAACATTGTTTTGAACAGGGTTCTTAATTTTACAATTAATTAAATTGGCAAATTCAGTAAACATTTAAATAATAAACCTTATGCAATTCAAAAATCAATTTGAAACATTCAAAATTTTCTAACCAACATAGTAACCTATTATGATTTTATTTGAATACTATATATCAAAAAAGCTCTCTAACATGAAATATTAACCTGTTAAACAAAAATTACTTAAGGGATTTAATAAGAAAAATGAGGTACCATTTCAAATTCATATTTAAGTTTTCTATAAATTCAAATATGAATCTAACTTGATAAATATGTTGTTTAAAGATTTTGGTCAATAATTTTCTTACTCTAAGATTTTGCGGTATCCTATTTTGTCGCATTGGTTAAATGTATAATTACCATAATATGCAGATCCCATATGAGATATATTAAAAAAAAAATTGTAAATTCAAAACCTTAATTATGTGACCATTTCTTAAATTCAACTAATTTTATGGTCGAAAAGTTTTGAATCAATTTTTTTTCTACAATTTTTTTATTGTGAGTAATTAAACTCTTGAGCATTCTAAATTCTACAGTAGCAATAAACCATTTATGATTCCATGTTAACTTTTGTAATTCTGAATAGAATTGCATATAAAATCTAAAAAAAATATTAGTTATGTTGTGATGAATGTAAACTAAAACTTAGATTGAAAACCTTATTATATTTAAAGATAAATCTTACTTAGTAAGCATGCTTATTGTATAATTTGTGAAATGTTGTTCAACAATTTTCTTATTACAAGGTTTTTAGCTATCCTATATAGTCATGTTTGTTAAACTTTTTAAACTTTATACAATTACCTCATGCACTGATTACTATTTTCTCTATATCCTTTATTAGTGGATTACATTTACTTCTAAAAATACCACATCATCCTTACTTGATTAGTCGTGTTTATTAACTTTTATAAATCACATGCTATAAACAAATATATGGACCAAAATTTTCTCTATCAAAATTAAACTAATATGTAATTAATGTTATGGGCAACCCATTCAAGGTACAAATTATTTTTAAACGATACTTAAAAAAAATAAAATTTTCTTATGCAATAGCAAATTGATCTCAATATGTTCTCCGCATATTTTTATCACTACAATTTACTTTTTATTTTTTGTGTACTAAATAAACTTTTAATTTTTGTTCATCAATATAGTTACCAAATCAGAATTAGCAAATATGCACAAGAACATTACTTATTGATATTTTACCAAAAGGGTTAACTTATTTTATTACATGAAACTTCAAGCCAAAAATTAAAGTAACTATCTTTGATGAAATAAGCATAAAATTATAAAATTATTCAATATATTTTATTATGCATTTCAGAACTACTAAAATAAATTAGTGTTAATAAACCATCCCGTCACCAACCGCTGCCGCCTTCGTCAACGCCTGTCGCCAGATTGACAGCCCCACGACATTGCGCTTCTTGTCGTCGAGATAGACGGCGAAGAGCTTCACGGTGCGGTCGGCGACTTTCTTTGAAATAAGGTTGATAGTGATGTGGTGGTGGCGAATGGAGGGAGAGGGAGGGGTAACGACAGATTTGGGATGATAGTCTTGGGAGACCAGCGATTGCCATTGTTGGAGACTTGCTGGTACAAGTAACGTCGGTCGTGAACGACCACAATGATCCAGGGCATAAGTGCAGGTCAGGTCTCAGGTCCCTGCACCATGGGAAGAAGCGATTCTCTTCCTTATCCTCTTCTTCCGGCGCCGTGTTGATCAGGCTGATTTCTGTCAAACTTGAAGATTGTTGATTGTACCTGTTGAATTTGTTTAACTCCAGTTGTTGAACTTGTGGCCATCTTGTAGAATCTGGCTCTGATACTAATTGTTGGCAATCAAAAATAAATTGACCGAGAACAAACGGGTTTTAATAACCCAAAACAAACACTCAATATATATTTGCTAACACACAAAGTACAAACACTCTTCTCTAACTCAGCTCGTAGGAGCTTTTCATTCAAGTTTATACACACAGTGCACAAATAAGTGAGACCATGTCTCTTTATATAGAAATGGAGAGGCGGTGGTAAGCTGTCCAAGATAGCTAGAAGCTGCATGAAGTCCAAACAGCTAAGAAACAACTGAGAGGCGGTGGAGACCATTTTTCCAGCTGGGTTCTTCTCATTTTGATTTCTTCACAATTAAGCAAAGAAGGAAGAAGGTGTAATTGAGTTGGCAGCCCACAAACAATTGTTGACTTATTCAACAATACAACACCATGTTTAATTTGCCAACATGAAGAGATGAATTACAATGAGAAAAATAAATAAAAATGAAAGTGTTTCATAGTGCGTGCGCGTTTTGACAGGTCTGGAGGAGAAAGGTTAGATCTCTTCACAGAGGTAATGAACAATAAGCTGAAGGTACACCCTCGTAAGGATCGCTAAATGCAGCAGTGTTGCCTGGACGCGAGAACACCACCTGTGTAACAAGTAGACACTTGTAATTTCTTGAATCAAAAATTCGAAAATCATGCATATCATACATGAAAATTTGCATATTGTGGATAGGCTTATAATATGGAAAATCATGCATATCATACATTTGCTATTTTCACTCAAACTCTTGCTTTACACCAGTTACTAATCACTGATAAAGTATCACATAAATTGCAGTTCCTGGGAATAGTTCAAGCGCACTTTCCCTGAGCCACTGTTGTGAGCCATGCCAACTACCAAACTTTCATCACAATCTGCAAAATGAAGACCTAAAGCAAGTACATGTTGGTGGCATATTTGTTGGACGCGTCATTAGAATACATAGTACTGTCTCTAAGATCCTAGTGTAGCGCATCAGCGACTTTTAACTTCACACACTGCGTCTTAGTGTGTATAGATTAATTTCGTAGCAATCATATCAGCTATTTATATAGGATGGACAACCTTCATCAAAGGTGCAGAATAAGCTATTCTAAAAACTTAACAATCTTTTTAATAGAAGCGAACCTGATAATCTCCAAGTGTATGCGTCTTAAAACCGGCTGCACAGTAGTCAAAATAGTACTCCCACGTCCGGATGAACTTTTGGTTGAAACCCAAAGCCAGAATTTTGCTAATAAGACATGCATAAGCCGTTAGAAGTTTACAATTAGTATAAGAACTTAAATGATAAAGAAGCATTACTTGATTGGTTATATCCTGAAAAGGACCCAATAAGATCCATGCAACTGCTCGAAAGATTCTACTGGACTACCTAAACGTGATCCTTGTTCACATATCAAGGAAGAAGTACGGTTGATAGCTTTATCAAGATGAACAAGTGCAACAGCAGCACAGAAATCTGAGAGTCTTACCGGTCGAAGTAGCTATGGAAGATTGTCATGGCCAAAATTTCTTTAACTTTCCACAAAACATGCGACTGAGGCACACAATTTTTTTCCCACACTCTTCATGTTATATGAAATTAGGATGGTTCAGTGTAAGGGATGATATACTTATGAGCCTAATACTCCACTCAAATTCAGAAGTTACGACTGAAGGTAGTCATAATCAAGCTGATCATATTTCTTACCTCTGCTTTTCCAAGAAGTTTTGCCTCCAACATCTGAGTGTTTGATAGTAGTGTATCCCTATGTTTTCCACGTGCTCCACGCTGCACTTTTAGCAGTACAATTAACTTACTGGGAGATATAAACTTCCTGGCAACTAAAGTTATCCATATCAAGTTTGCTTTTACCAGAGCCTTGAAGCAGCAGCCATGGCTGATGTTACTCTGCTAAGTTAAGGTAGGCATCCTCCGGGAAATATATATTCCTTTATGAAATCTGAGCTCCGCCTGTACTCATCATACCGTTCATCTGGTATTGATATGAACTAAGGCAAAACCAACCACATAAGTAAGCAAATCTTACCTAAAAATAAGTAAGAAAAGAATTTTGCGACATGAACAAATGCAATACAAGAGTTAGCGATAAACAATTTTAAAATTGATAAAAGAAGTTCAAACAAAAAGATATAGAGGTTCCATTTCCCCTCTTTCTTTGTTAAAATTTGTTTATTCCTCCCATGATTACCTGCAGAACAAATAACCCATCTTTGGCCAACACTGATTCACAACAAGTAAAGAACTCCTCCATGTATTCGTGGCCAACCTCTTCTAACATCTCACTGCAAATGATTACTGGTGAAGTTTTTCTATATATAGAAGATGATATAATCTGACACAAGATTGGCAATGAGGAACTCACCAACATATAATTCTATCATACTTATAAATTTCGGGCAATTGTCGGTAATCACATAGAAGAAATCTTATGTGGTCCTGAAAACAAGTTTGATGGTAGGAACTTAGAATCTTGATAAAACCAAACTTGTGAGGCAAAGGTGTTATCTTTACTTTTTACTTTTCCTCTCTCCCCTCCAACCTAAATGCTGATGCATCCATGTCTATATTGCGAAGTGGATGATCACTAGATTGAGCTTTTAGGTTATATTTTTCTTTTTCTGTTTTTGGAAGTAGAATTGCAATTTTTAGGTTATCTTAAGTTGAGAATATTTGATGGTGACAAAGTCTGATAACTATAGTAAATAGAGGCTGTGTAAAGCTCATTTCATTACATCTCTGTAGTTGGGATGTGATGCTCAAACGTTATATACCTGAAGGCCAGCTTTCTTAACTTCCATTTCTGCATATCTTAGTTGCTCTTCGGATAAAGTGATGCCAGTGTAGTTGCATCCTGTTTGCCTCACAAGTTCAATAGCTAAACTTCCCCAACCGCTTCCAATCTCAAGAATTTTGTGGCCCTTTTTAATTCTTGCCTACGTTGGTCAAATGATAAAAGTCATTTAAGTGATAAATTTGTTCAGAAATTGCAGGAAAACGCAGAGGCCTAACCTTCTCAATCAAACCCGAGATCTTTCTCATCTGTGCAATTTTCAAGTCCTCGTCTTCTGTCTATAAAAGTACGGTAGGAAGAGAGAACTACAAATCAGATGGAGGAAGAAGAACTTTTGCAAAGGTACTGTCTAAATGTAGCATCAGTTAACTGTTTGAGGTCCTGACCTTAAATACAGCACATGAGTAAGTCATTGTCTCATCCAAGAACAGAGCAAAGAGTTCATTGCTCTGAAAACACAAAGAAGAAGATTAATTACCCACTGCATCTTCATAATTTTCTAATTAAATGCAGCAACATCAGGGGAAACAACAAAAAAAACTGCATCAGTTAACTTCTTGATTTATCAAAAAATGAATAACTTTCATTAAGTTACTTATCATACATAACAACTTCACAATAAGATACTACAATATGACATAAAATGACAAACTTTAATCAGAATAAAATCTGCAGTTTTTTTTAAAAGAAAAACTGTCCAAGATGTGACAAGAAAATACTTTTTCGCATTAAATTATGTAGACAAGGGTTTACTTCATGCATGCATCCTACATGCTTATGCAAACTATCTGACCAGTAGAGAAAAGAAGTAATTTTCCCAGAAACACATTTTGAACATATTGAACTCAGAGTTATACACCAACAGGATGATACCACGTACCAGGTCATAATGACGAGAAATGTTCCTGCGAGCTTGAGTGAGTATTTTTCCGTGAAACATGCTGGAAAAAATATTTTGCAGATGCTATCCCAGCTGTTAGAAACAATGGTGTCCACCAACCCCTAAAGCCAACAAAGGGCGGACGCTTGTATATTAGCATTAAGGCGATTACTACGAGTACGAGTCATATCACTTTACATGTAGTTCACCTTCTGTAACTGAACCTTGAGTTAGAAGTTTTTACGTCGCGGTTGGCTATTAACATCTGCAGAATACATTAAAAACAGCAACCAGTTGGAAACTGCTCGGAACTATAAACCCAAATCCATTTTCTTACCATGAAAAGATTTAGAAGACCTTCTTTTTTATCGACAAAAGAAAAATCTCCATTGATATAGGCATCTGCAAGGCCTAAGTCAGCTTCTGTAACAACCTGCAGAATGGTTGAAAGTAAGTGGTTTCTATCATTGAGCTTGTATTTCATTAGAACTGATGCGAAACTAGCTCCATAATGAGAAATGCCAATACTGAATCGAAATCACTTGCCTTCCAATAAAACTTGGGGCTGAGAACTTTCATATAAACTTTGAGAGAACTTTTATTGTTGTTTCCTTCGAAAGTGAATATTGTACCTCCTTCTTCCAATAATCTACGAAATCACATACTGCATTATATCAATATGTCTTTGTTTAAGTTTCTTATGACTTCTGATTACTTACTTTATGGAAATAATAGGAAGTTAGATTACACGCCATGAGATTATAGGTCATGAGAATCATAAGATAAAACCAGATTTGTGCACATCGAATGGGGGATTTAAGCAAATAAAAATAGAAAACCATAAATTCCTGGGGCATGTCACTGAAAAAGGTGATAAAGGCAGCAAAGGGTCAATTTTATGTTTTAGAGGCATGAAATGTCAAAAATTAGGATGCCAGGTTATTCTAGAGTTGCTTATGCAATCTAATAAAAACCAAGGTGAAAAGAGGAATAACAGTGACGACACTGAACTGCAAACATAACTATTCAAACGTCACTGCAATATTGTTCCTCAAAATGAATTCACACAAATAGTCACAACTTTCAGCCACTTGCTCAACAATCTATCTACCAGGATGGACACTAACATGTATGATCCTAAGCTAACAAAATATCTTATAATCCTGAAGCAAAATCATATAAACCTTACTGAAATATATAGCAATACAACAAAAATGTAAAGACTACATCGACATTGAGCTCCTTGCCAAATACTCAGGTATGTTTTTCCCAACAACTACATTGGCCCCAGCGTTCGTTTTACCATGCTCTTCTAATGTCCTCTTTACTTTCATTTTTAACTTTACAATGTCATGAAGCCAAGGTTATGTAAAAATTGGTAAAAGTATGTTCCCAACCTATCCCACTTTCCTTGGCATCAAAGTATATGCACATAGGCCGTTCAACTCAACATGTATGCACAAACTCTGTTCAATATTTTCAGATCCTGTCATTACCCGAACTAGAAACATAATTTGGCATCCGGTAATGATCTTGAAAGTGGTAATAGTTCTGAGCTTAAGATAAGTAAACAAGTGAATCCTGCATGAAAGAATGTTTGTCCTTTGCAAGGGTTGACTCACATTAAACAGCCGCTAGCAATATAATTTCCAAGGAACCTTGTAACAAACAACCGTGCCCCAGTTTCTACCAAGGAAGGTACCATATGTTTGGGGTTCTTCAGAATAGCACAACTCTTTCTGAGAATGCCATGTGCAGCAACCATACCGGCCTGCAAAGGTAGAGAAAGTAGAACTGCCTTGTTAACATATCTTCCGTTTATCTTTGTACCATAAAGGAATGACTTTGAGTTTAGCCACCATGCTCCACAAAGCAATGATTTGCAATCAGATAGGCAAAAACAATTATTATGTTTTCGAAAAATATGTACCTTAAGCCCATCCTCATGGAATCCATATCCTGAAAGCAATGCAACACAAGATGCACGAATGAGTTCTCTAAGTATAAGCTTATTAACTGACGCTTCTCTTACAAAACAGATTCAACTCATCATACCAAGGCAACAGATGTATAGTGTCACCAAGGTTGCACCATAGTCAAGAACAACAAAGGACTAGCTTGCAATTTATCACACCTTTTTCGTACCATTCGAATATTTTGCCAGACTTTTATGATTGGTTAAGGATGATAAAAACAAAAAGGAGCTCTTTTAGCCTTTTAGCTGCACTACTAATGGCCATGCAAACATAATTATTCTCCATTGAGTTTGGCTTTTAGCCAAGAAATTTGCACTTTGAATTGAAGTTTCTCAATGATGCAACTGGAGGGTATATTGTTAGATACATGCTCATCTCATCTTATAGAGAGTATTCTGGTTATCTCTTTCAACATGAGGCAGAAAGTTAACCTTGGTACGCTCCACAGAACCATATTCCTCTCTTCCCTTGAATATCATCAATCTCAAGTGAAGCTTTCGATGCAGCAACAGATGGGATTGGATGGCCAGTTGACCACTTAAGCAAAGTATGTTCAGGTGTGTGTGACGGATTAAGAGTTACGAGATAAGGTAGCCCTTTCTCGTCAATGTTCTGCAATATCAGAAAAGCCAACTTTAGAAAAGGAAAAAGAAATCATTTACTGAGTAATGTTTAACTAGATTAAAGCGCTGGCCATCATATTAGAAAAATGAAACTTGAACCATTCTTTGTACATTTTTTGGTAGTTTTATGGGAAAACTAGTATAGAGCACGTGCGTTGCACGAGAATATAGTCGAGAGAAATATTTGAGGTGATATTATTATCTTACTTGGGATAAACAATAATGTAATTCAATTATGTTCTCAACTTTTTGTGAATTTTTTAGAAGAAATGTTATTTGATGATCGCAATTGTAATCAATTCAATGTTTGAAAATATTCTTTGTAAGCTTTGGATTGAAGAAATGTTTGATGGTACTGTTGAAAATAAAAGCAAATAAAGAACTTAAAAGAATGAATCTATGTCTTTATTTTTGTAAATTATTAAATTGGTTAATGGTTAAGATTTGTAATTTTTAAGACCAGATCATTTATGTTTCATCAATAAGAAACACAAAACACTCAGTTCAACTGTAATAACCGAACATATTTTCAATTCAAATTTGCACCATATTTGAGCCTTGTTTTTTTATTTAACCCTTTTTTTTGTTTTCCTAACAATTTTATGTTTCTTAATTGATTTTTCACCTATTTTAGATTCTTTATGTTGTTTTCGTTTTTCAGTTTTTCAATTGGTTAATTGTTTACTAACCTAAAATGAAGAAAGAAAATTACAATCTTCATTAACCAGGTCAATATCTAATATTTATTTTGTTTTAACTAAATTAAAAGAATATAATAAAGAAACTTTTTTGTTATGTTTTTCTTTCTCATCACACTGTTCATTTTTCAATCAATGTATAAAATAGATTCATTACCCAATATTATTTTAATTTCATCAAAATTTAAAAATGAGTAATAAAAGAAGGGTAAGAATGTAATTAATGGAAGACATAATCGTCAAAAAATAATTTATAAAATTTATACTTTGAGAGGTAGTGCGCGTGCGCATACACCCACACACACGCATACATATATATAAATATATTTTTAACAACTACATATTTTGTTTCCCAATATGTAAATATTGATTTAGATTAAATTTATAACATAATGTTTCTTAAACACAGTACTAAAAAACTAATTAGGGAATGTAAAGTTGTTATTGAAATAACTGACGGAGGGTAAAACCCAAAATGATTGCACAATTAGTAATTAACAATAGTATTTATGAAATGGTAGGATAATAATGGAGTAGTATTTATGAAAGGGTAGAGTAATAATGGAGTAGTATTTATGAAATGGTAGGGTAATAATGGAGTAGTAATTATTAAATAATAACATTGTTATTAGAGTGATTAACGAAGGACAAAAATGGAATAAAAAGATTTACAAGATTCGTACTTTTATAGGTAGTATAGATTAGAAAAGAAGGGGTTTTGGAGTTAAATATTTGGGGATGAGGTGTTTATAAAATTCCGTCGCTGAAAGTCTTTTTAAAAATGAATTTTGAAAAAAACTTATAAGAATTACAGAAATTACCTTTAGCGACGGACTTTACCGTTGCTAAAGTAATTAATTCCACTGGTAAAAGTTAAGACTTTTGCCGACGGATCACCAATTTTCGTCGCTAATCTTTTAACAACGGCTTTATCCCAATAGACTTTTAGCGACGGACAGTCTGTCCCTAAAAGTCTTTATCGACGAAAAATGACTTTTAACGACATAAAAGTTCGTCGCTAAAAGTCTGTTTTCTTATAGTGTCGTTTGGTTAGAGAAGGCCTTTTGGCCCCACTCACAAAACTCAATCTACAAACATGTGAGGCTTGTTTGACCGGTAAAGCATGCAAGAAGCCTTTTGGAAAGGCTATGAGAACAACCCAACCGCTTGAGCTAGTTCACTCTGACATATGTGGATCTATAAGCGTAAAAGCACCCTATGACATATCTTATTCCTTACACTAATAGACGAATATACGGTATGGTTACGTGTATCTGATATCTCACTACTATGAAGCTTTGGATTGTTTTAAACGCTTTGTAGTAAAGGTTAAGAATCAGAAGAAGAAGAGTTTACAAATTTTTCGCACTGACCGGGGACGCAAATATTTATCTGATCATTTCAAAAAGTTTTGTGAGGAAGAAGGGGTACGCAGGCAGCTTACTATTCCTAATACTCCACAGCAAAATGATTTTGCAGAAGGAAGGAATAGAACATTGTTATATATGATTAGGTCTATAATTGTGCAAGCAAACCTCCGAATATCTTTCTTGGGGAATGCCCTTTTGACTACAACCTATATACTTAATTGTATGCCTTCAAAATCAGTCAAATCTATCCCATATGAGCTTTGGAATGGCCAAAAGCTAAATTTGGATAACTTGCGCCCATGGGTTCAGCAGGTTATGTTAAGTACTTCTCATAAGTATGGAAAACTAAGGCCTAAAGCTAAAAAAAGTATATTCTTAAGGTATTCTGAAAACTCGAAAGGCTATGTGATGTATGGTAAACATCCATATGAAGTAGAGTCTCGTATTGTCGATTTCATAGATAGTGATTTTCTTAGCATTGGAGACGCGACTAAGAATCTTGGCCTTTATGAGTTAGAGGAGGTTGAAGCCATTTTACCATCTCTAAGAGAAGGTGAAGAATTAATTTCTCACCCGGTTGTCGCTGAAGATAGTTGGAAAGAAGTGGGTTTTAAAAGTCACGCGCAAGGCAGATGGGTCAATTGACAATTATAAGGCTCATCTTGGGGTAAAATGCTATACCCAACAGCAGAGTGTGGACTATGAAGATACATTCTCCCTGGTGGTGAGATTTGCTTCAATTCGCCAGATCCTAGCTATTGTTGCCTAGCAGGATTTAGAACTTTTTTAGATGGATTTTAAGACTGCGTTTCTCATTAGAGAACTAGACGAAGATATATATATATGGCTCAACATAAGGGTTTTGAAGTCAAAGGACATGAGCTCAAAGTTTGCCAACTCAAATGTTCAATATATGGTTTCAAATAATCGTCTAGGCAGTGGTACTTTAGAGTTCATCATGCCATTACCTCCACAGCTTTTGACAGGATTGAACAAGACCATTGTGGTTATCCAAATGATCCAAGAAAATTATTATGATCCTTTCTTTGTATGTGGATGATATTATTTTAGCTGGGAATAACATGAGTCCTATTGTCGCCACTAAGCAATGATTGTCCTCAACTTTTGAGATGAACGACATGAGAGAAGCCCATTATGTGCTCGGGGTTAAAATTATACATAATTGTCCAAAGGGACTTCTCGGTTTGTCTCAAGAGACATACATCAAGAAAGTCATTAAACGTTTCCATATGCATAACTCAAAAAAAACCATAGACACTCCAATGGACAAGACATGTACTTTAAGCATAGATCAATGCCCAAAGAATGATAAGGAAAAGAATCGGATGTTCAAAGTGCCTTATGCAGCAATAGTAGGGATTTTGATGTACGCTATGTTGTGTATGCGTCCAAACATCTGCTATGCAATTAAAATGGGGAGTCGTTATAAGAGTAATCTTGGACCCGCTAATTGGAATACAGTGAAGAGGATTCTTTGATACCTACATGGAACATCTTATCTCATCCAGTGTTATCATGGCGGAGACTTGCAGACTGAGAGGATACAACGATGCTAATTGGAGCATTGATAGAGATGAACGCATATCCACTTCAGATTATGCATTCATACTAAGAGGTAAAGCTATCTCTTGATGCAGCAAGAAATAGACTTGCATCGCCGTATACATGATGGAGTTGGAGTATATTGCTTGTTCAGTACTAGTCCGGGAAGCACTTTGGTTGAGGTCATTCTTACAGGCTCTAGGGGTTACAGTTCATGTAGATAAGGCTGTCACTGTTTACTGTGACAACACAATTGTCCTAGATTTTGTAAGGGACCCAAATATCATAGGTAGGCCAAACACATAGGCCATCGTTATTACTTCATTATATCTTTAGTTGTGCAAGGAGAGGTGACCATGAAGCATATACCTACAGGCAAAATGGTGGCTGATCATTTGACCAAGCCTATTACTAGAGATGTTTTCCTTTCTCAGATTAGGAGTATGGGACTACGTATGGTTTGATATGTTTATGCCATCTTATGTACTTGACATTATTTATTATACTTTTCATTCCTTGATTTGAGTTTATTTTTGAATGAATGGATTATATTTATGATTATATATACATCCTTGTTGAGTGTGTCACCATGCTTGAAGACGCGGATAATTTAACTTGTCGCTAAGTTAGTGAGCAAGATGAGACATAATTGTTTTAGGCACCGAGAGGGCGAATAAGATGATTCAACTAGTAATGCAAATGAGTAGGCTTAGTTGGAGCTAAGATGAGACCTAAAAGATAGGTCGATCATAGAGTATCTCCACAACTTTATGTAACCAGTTTATAGCCGAACTGACTGGGATGAAAAACTCAGGTTAAGCGCTCGTACATTGACTAGACTCGGATTCTTTTGGCGTATTTTATTTTACATTAATGTGACACGTCTTCGCGGGTTATGCCATAACATGCAAATCATACTGCATGTGTTAAATGCAGACTGACTGTGGGAGTAATGAATGAATCCCTGCTTCATCACTGTGTGGGCCGTGTGGATTGATATATTTTTGATCCTATATAGTTCCTTTTCACCTTAGACTATGTCATGAATATGATACTCGATGTTGCTACTTTAGCATGTAGCCTTGGATCGTGGATGATGCGGTCTCATGGGGCATGTCTAGGAAATGAGTTGGGTCTAATTGGAATGACATGAGAGCTTTGGAAAGGAAGTCCAATATTACACCATGTTATGTGATTCATAGCCCGGGCGACTTTGTCGATTTTCTTTTCAATATGAGTCATGAATACATTACATATGAGAGGTTTAACACTGCTCACTATGAGGGATTTGAGAGTGTTTAATTTGGTGTAGTTGAACTATATGGGATACATACGAGATTTTTGAAGTGATGTATTGTGTTAGTTTGGTGATAACTTAATACAATATTCCTCAATATTGGACATCTTAATTTCTCGTAGGTTACTCATTCCATTTCCTGTATGAGAAGATAGGTGAACAAGAAATAAGGAGGGACTACCGAATTTATTGCCCTGTGTAGGCGAGTGAGAGCTATTAATAAATTAGGTTCATCGACCCATTATTCGCCCACTAACATATAATGTTTAATTGTTAGTCAGGACAATTACAATTAATTAGAGAATATTTATCTCCTAAATGTTTGAGATAAATACCGTCTTTGTCTCCTAAGTGTTTGAGATAAATACAGTCTTTATCTCCTAAGTGTTTGAGATAAAGATAGTCTCTAATACTATCTCTATATAAATGTTAGAAATATCCGAAGAAATAATAAGTCACAAGACATAACTTCCCTACAAATAAAAAATCTCTCCCCCCGTTGCACTCTCTTTAGAGTATCACCAAGCTTTAAGATTTGGTTCATGGACGAAGAACTCGACTTTAGTAGCGGTTTTCGTACCTGCGAATAAAAGATCAAGCGTGTTGGAGGCTCGTAACAACAAGGATTCTTCGTCGGAATTTTTGGATACTTCTTACTGTATGTTCCCGAACCCACGTGATAGACGTTTAGAGTTTGAAATATTTATTACTAAAGACGGCCTATATCGCCAGGGTACATGACTCATCCAGCTATAAATAATCAGGGTTACTTTTACCATTAGAAATTGTCAGGAAGATCATGTGTCTCTTTACATGCCTCTAGGCACAAGGGAGGCTTTTGAGAATAACCTTCCTTGGAAAGTAATCTATCGATCAATTATAAATGTTACCTTCATGACAGTTTAAGAGACTCAACCAAAACAAAGCCAACTGATAGGCTTTCAGCCTCTAAACAGGGAAACTTTGGGAAGAAGTCCGACAAAGAAAGTCTTTGAAGCTTTTGCTTAAACTAATATATGTACCCATTTAAAGGGAGACATTTGTTACAAACCTGGAGCACATTGAGCCAGTACGTCAGACATAATTTATTGTCCACGTTCCCAAGGAAATTCCATGCGCTCCATGCTGCTGGATTTTGCGGCATTAAATTTGTGTCGCGATGAAGATAAATATCGCTGCCATAAAGGTTATAAGAATGATTGCGCATTTTCATAATAAGTAAAGAACAGAAGAACACTCCCATCAACCGATCAAACCAGAATGCACCAATGCAGCATAACAAGATACTGCCATTTTAAACTTGATATTGCAGTTCTATACACTCCATCAAAGCAACAACGATTAAAACGAGCAGTTGCTCGGCATTTCTTTTCAGATATATCACATGATACATGTTTTCTGGCATCAAGTATATTGCATAAACAAGAACACCAGGCATTTCGCACTCCACTTTTGTGTAAAATTCTGATAACATATCTCAATGCTAAACATACATATTCATATATAGAGAGAGTGAGTACCTGTAGACATAATTAAAAGCACCAAGTACTCTCCTTTCATCATGTGTTGCCAGTTCTCCTAGTATTTTGAGGGTATCAGGGGCATGCGTGGCTATTATGCATCCGTCGTACCTTTCTTCTGAGCCATCTTCGCTGATTATGACGCAACCTGCTCAAACTCCTCTAATATTTAGAATCAGAATCAAGCCATAAAGTTATACAATGTACAATTCAACTTCTAAAACCCGTGGCATTCGCGCAAGTAAACTTACATATCATATATACCTAAGAACAACTGCTTACCTCTATCGCATTGCTATAGCTTCTTCTTTGATCTGTGTTCTTATCGCATAAATTGGAGTCAGGAAATTTATTTACTGTACAAGTTTCTCGTCCATTGCATTTCACTGCCCCTATCACTAAGGTTTAAGTGGGAAAGTTACTGTTACGTAAAGCACGAAAGCCAGCTAGTCTGCTAGCAACTACTAGTGCTTCAAGAACAATATGTTTTTTTGAGCTGTTTTAGGGGTTCTCCATGATAGCACACCTGTATACCTGTACTGCACATATCAGTAGATTTGGTTCACCTTATAGGCTCCTTGAGAAATCTTAGTCCATTGAAAAGTTTTGTTCTGCAGCTCACATGGACACTAAACAACCTCGCACATGCTATGCATGTCATCGTTCACTAACACAGTAATTTTGGGTTTTTCATTATAAGGGATACGTACGCAGAGGATTCATTGAGATACTAATCAAAGTCAAAGCGTATCATGGACTAAATAAAAATTTTCTGTAGAACTTTATGATGCTTTTGTAATAGCGTTAACATAGCAACCACTTTCTGCGTAACTAAGTTGATGCCAATTGTGTGCATGCAATGAACAAGGTAATGCTTGGCTACACTGGCATGCTTATGATCTTCCAAATCAGATATCATTGCTTTAGTTAAGAAACAGAATATGCGTAATACAGCTTAGGTTTAACGATGCAATAGTTGCATAATGTAATTCTCTGCACTGGCACAAAAGATAAAAGTAAATCCCCCATATTTTTCCTTACAGCCTAGTTAGTTTTTTTTTTTTTTTTTACTGTAGGTAAAAATCCTATTAACTCATATCATTAATAAGCAAGCAGTACAAGCCTAGTTAGCTTTGAACATATCTAACACTACATATAAGTCCCAATGCAATTGGATACATCAGGTGAAGTTATGTTATGTAGTTTAACAAACACTAACATGGAATTGTTAGAAGAGTAATCTAGAAAAATCTTAAATCTAAAGATTTTTCGTCGCTGATTAGATGATCTCGGCAGTGGATATTTAGGGAGATTTTAATGTAAATTGGATTTTGGCTGATTTGGGGATTTCGGCAGTTTCTTTGAATGGTGTGATTTAGATTAAGAAGGTGAGGAGTTTGTTGGCTAATGGGCAATGGTAAAGAGAAACAGGAAGATGATGGACGAATGGGTTTGAGATGCCGAATTGCACTAACAGCAAACCAGTGGGCAGCTTGTTTCTGTAGAAAGAAGCTTGTTTATGTAGAAGGAAATTAAAGCACATGGACAAAATTCCCTACAACAATATATTGTGACAACATGTCAGCTATATCCTTGGCTAAGAATCCAATATTTCATAGCCGCACAAAGTTCATTGAGTTACGTCATCATTTCATTTGGGAGCTTGTGGAGAAAGGCGAAATCAAAACTACAATGTTGCAAGACCGGAGATCAGCTCACTGACATCTTCACCAAGCCAATTCCAACAGAGAAGTTTATGCAATTTAGAGACCAGCTTGGAATTTATGATTTTTCAAGATTAAGGTGGATGTTAGAAGAGTGATCTAAAAAAATCTAAAGATAAAAAATATTTATCTCAATCTCTAGAACATTGTAAGCAAATATCCATTTAAATATCTAGATTCTAGATTGTTGTAAGAAAATATCTCTAGAAAGTAGGTTCTAGAGAAGTCATCATCTACTATAAATAGAGGTGAATTGTTGTACTTGAAGAACAACTGAGTGAAATAAAGAGGACCTTGCATCAATTATCCAAGAGGAATTCATTCATTTTCGTAGTCCTTGTTATACCCGAGTGATTCCAATACTTAATCATGTAACTGACGCTAAATGTATTTTAGCACCAAGAATCCATAAACAAAAATAGAGATCGGCAATGATGAAAGAGAGAGCAAATTTAACTACTTACCCTCCTCGACAGTAGAGACAGACTGTACCGTGCAACCACTTCTAATTTCACAACTTCTACACTCAAGTTCTTCTCTAACCTGTTTTCCATTTTAACAAGTTTAGTCTAGCAGAAATCTTCTCCTTGTAATAGAGCACTTGGTAAAACACCTCTACTTGATTCGAAAGTACACACAAGAAAAAAGTGAATCACCTTGTTGACATAATCATGTGAACGCCATCTTGCAGTAAGCCACTGAGGGCGACCAAAGAGCTGTAGGAAATAAAGTTAGATAGTTGAAGAGAATATAATCAAAGAACACTTCATACTTGATTAAGAGATACTGTTAGCATCCACATCCTATGGGCCAGCTTTAGTATAAACAGCAATATAAAACTTGTACCTGAAGTAGATGGTGGTTGCGACAAAATGAGAGGACTGAATAAGCCGAAAAGACCATTACTCCTTCTGAAGGGCAGGACCAGATTGAAGAACACATCGGGAGCTGTAGAGATCTCTTTGTTATTCTTTCCAGATAGGTAATGAGCAAGCAATATAATAACATGTAAGAAGCATTATACTCTGAAAAAAATAAAATTTCAGGCATCTCACAAGATAAGCCTTCTGAAAAAACTCAGAATAACCATGGGACTTGATAAATTGCCCCAGTGTTTCATTGCGATCAATGGCTGCGTTGTTTTCAAGATCTTCAAGGTACCTGCAAAACCGTCATTTGACAAATGTACTCAATCCTTTCATCCTCTATACTTCAAGGTGTACGCGGTTCAAAGATGCATGAACAGATAATGGCGGTTAGTTGGTTAAGGTAAAATATCTATGCGCAAAGACTCTGTACAAATTTTCCTGTAAGAGAACGCGGAAATAATCCAAAAACAAGTCATGATTATCATCGAACTATGAGTTGTCTTAATTTTTTCATTAATTTTGTTCCTCAGGAGCCTGAGTATGTCCCAAAATCTTGTAAGTGGGTAGCACTCCCACTTTAAATTGCTATTGCTCCATCGGTTGCCACTAAAACTTAAATGAAGTCGTTCAGTCTCCAGTTCTTTCACTCGAGTTAGGGTATGACCAATGTGCTTTCTAGCTTTAACAGTTACAATCACTGAATTTCCAACGAACACAATGATCATCGCAACCAACAATACCATCTGCACCAGACTATCTAGGGTGGCCTTAGCCCAACAAAAATCTTATTAAATACGCCATGAACACTTTTACTTTGTTGTCAGAATACGGTAGCTAGCATCTCAGAAAGGAGTTAGCAAAGAAATATGTCTTTGGTATTTACCTCATGACATCATCTTTGAACTTGTTTATTTCTCGAAGCATTTGCCAAAAATAAGGATTGAGAGCATTCTTCTTTTGTGCAAACAGACTTGATATACCATTTCGGCTTCCCCACTCACAGCCCTGGCCTCTTTCCAAACTCACTGACAACGACATATCTGAAGCCTCCATATCAACTCCAAGACTCTCAAAGAACTCCATCATGTTGGGATATGTAACCTGTGTGATCATCCAATGTTTCCTTAGTGAACAAATCGTATTATCACTAAGCAACACACATGGAAATTTTAGCTTGTCAAGTTTTCACATCCAAGAGAACTAATAATGAATAATGATCATCCTGGGAAAACAAACTTATTGATTAGTGAAGTATTCCTCAAATGGCACTAACAAGTACTACTACATAATTTCGTTAGCCCTAGCAGCCTCACCAAATTCTTTGGTATGGAAGCACATGGATCCTGAGGTGGAAGAAAAATAGAGTTTCTAACAGTGTTAATAATCACAGATACCTGTAAACACCTGTTAGAAAATACTCCAGAATAGAACATTTTACTCTTTGTGGTTTAGGTCTAGTAAATATATAAGGTGTCAATGCAATTCAGTCTCCTCCTTTGCGGTTAAAATGGTACCAAAGCCCTAAGAAAAAGTTTTTATATGGTTTTCAGGGACGCTTGAAAGTGCTTCTGAGGTATTATTTGGTAGTAGCTCTTTGATTGAGGGGCGCGCAATGCTTTAATAAACCTCTGTCAGCCTGTAGGTTGCTTCTTTCTTCTGAATTCAATAGGATAACTACACAGTGCATCATTTGTGCAACCCAGGGAAGCCATGCTAAAGATTTGGTTACCAGTCAACATTGTACATGGAGTCTGCAAGATGTTCAACATAGCCAACTATCGTCAATTTGCAAAAAATTGAAAAAATCAGAATCTCATGTAACCATTTCATAACACAGTTATTTTTCATCTCCAAGGCCAATTTTCTTTGATTCACTTCCTTTTATCCCCCACGTTAAATAAGTTCATATATATGTTAGCTATAAACAGCATTTACCCACTACAAAGGAATCTGAAATAGGCCAACAAAAGGCAAGCATTCTGCATATAAAGATAAGTATCATTTGCTTGGATCAATATTAGACACTTGCTTTCTAAAATGACTACCAACAGAGCTATATACATTTTTGAAAGAAGCATCTTCTCAAAAAACACTTCCCTTTCACTGCTAGAATTCTGTACTAAAAAGAAATTACAAAATGAGATAGGAAAAAAGAGGAAGAACTTGTGAGGTTTATCCACCATGTGTACTTTCCAAATAGAGTTTACATAATTTTATTTTCTTTTTAATTTTCCTACCCCTCACAGAAAAGAGACCCATCCTTATGCATGTGCTTCTTTCCTAACATATCCATGTCCTATAACTTGGTAAAACTCATCTAGTTTAACTCAGTTACAGGAGTACTTGCCCTCAAACTCCAGATATAGAGGATTAAAGGCCAGTACTTGATATTCATACAAGAGAGCATGTTGTTACTCCTACAAAAACACAGAAAAAAATTGCTTTAGCTTGTACTGCCGCTTTCATGTGGGTAGCCACGATAGATATAAAGCTGGGGATTGGAAAAAGCATTTTTCAGGATTCCATGTGGTTCCCAACAACCTTTTCAAATGAAGATCCTTGCCTATTAAGTACCAAAAGTAGCAAAAAAGGTTCACGTGAACTTCATAAAAAAGGACCATTACCAAATAGACTAGTAAATATCTATGAAGGCAATGTTCCAAATTTAACAAAGAGAAGAAGGGGACAGTCCTCTAAAGTTGGCTTCAGGGACGCCATGCCCTGCTGCTTCCAATAGGGAGCCCTTACATCGCTTTTATCAAGCTCTTCACTTGGTCCATACACTTGGCTCTACTCAGTGAGGTTACTCTTTTCTGAAACATTTAGACTAGGTTTACTGCGAGCACTATTGAAGACAAAGGATCACTGAAACTCATCCACTCACTTGTACGAGGAGGATATGAAAAAAACTTGAAGATAATATATAATACACCATAAATTTTTTATCTCATAGTTCTTACTCTTCTTACACTTGCACTATTTTACACATTTTTATGGTGCTTCTGAGTAATTCCTAAATATGTAATTAAGCTACCAGTAGCCCACTACTTCAATAACATAATAACACACTATTCCACTAAGCACATATCACTAATGCACTTGTAACATATGCCACACTAACACACAACTTAATGACCCACTAACATGTCACACTAATTAGCACTCCGAAGACACCTCCCTTTAAACTTGATTTTTCTCTCCAAACATTATTCATCGTTGAGGGGCTTGATGAACGCCAAAAATGGTTTTCATCTCCAATTCCATTAACATCAACGATCTTCTTCGCCATTTTTTTTTTTTTACGTGTATCGCATATGGATTATCTTCTTATTGCACCTATGACATTTCGTCATCCCTTGCTTGGATACTTGATCTTTATGATTTTCTTTGGACATTTCTTGTCGCTCTTCTGGGTCAAAGAATGTCTCCATATTTACCTAGCATGTATCACTTAACAAATTCTCCACACCACGTTTAGGATAACTTGTTTGACTTTGCACAAAATCATTTCCTTTGTAGGCATGAAAAATGACTCGCTAGGATGATTTTCAATAAAATAAGTTTTCAAAATATTATCCTTAGTGGCATATCCTTGTGGCACTACCACATCGTTCTTAGCCACGAAAAAGTATGACCCGATTACATTTTCTTCTCTTAAAGAAAAATTAAGAGTTATACCTGAGTTGTTCACGTTTTGGCCTTCGTGAACTTTTACTTCTTTGTCAATGCTCTCATATTTCATCTTTTCATTTTGAGCATTGTCATCACTATGTGTGTTTTTGCTCCCATCCATATTTTTAAATGGCTCTTCTCTATTTGTCAACTCTTCGTTCTCATTGGCTTCAAAAGCCTTGAACTCTTCTTCATCATTTGTCTCTATTTTTTCAGCTTTGGAAGTATGAAACTTGTTTCTATCCTGCATTAGAGTTTCTTCCTTGAGATATAACGAAAGTACACTCTTCATTCTCAGATAATTTGAGAACGTCAATTTTTCCACCCCAAATATTCATTTTGAATAATTTTACACAAGCGTATGTACTCTAAAAACTTACGCCGCAACGTCCACTAGGATCGTTGTGACTTTGATACCACTTTATTGGAGACAAATGATCACTTAAACTCATACACTCACTTATATGAGGAGGACAAGGAGAGAACTTAAAGACATCAGACAATATACCTTAAAAATTTTATCTCATAGTTTTTCATCTTCTTACACTTGCACTATGTTACAGTTTTTTATAGTACTTTTAAGTAACTCATAGCCATATGTAATTAAGCTACCATTAGCCTACTACTCCAAAAAGATAATAGCGCACTACTTGCACTAAGCACATATCGTTAATGCACTTGTAACATATGCACGACTCACACACAACTTAATAACCCACTAACATGTCACACTAATTAGCACTTCAAAGAATTAAATCAAGTTTATTTTTCCAATAAACACATGGCTTCTTAGAAGATTTGCAGTAGAGTAAAACAGGTTTTACACATCCAAACAGGACATTACTTTGCAGGGATTACATCTACTCTGGCATTAGGACTAGACGGCTAGGCAAAGAAAAATTTCATGTAACAATGTTGCAACTTATAACAGATTGGCGGTTTACGAGGTGACGTGGATAGCTACATCAGTGCCGAAACAATAGAGGTTTTCCTGAGACGTGGATCAGCCGTCACATATACACAATCATGTCTCATTGGCACATCAAAGGGCAGACACTTTTCTTAGTGACACCCTATTTGAGGGAGTACACCATATGGGTCTTAACTCTTGTGAATACAAAACTCACCTACTAATCATTAAATGATGATTAAGTTGATAAAACTCATCTGCCATATGGTCAGGGCCATGTGATGGTATCCCATTAAAAGGATTAACAAACAAATAATATGTGTGGTGAGAGGGATACATGAATGCATTTTGTAGCCAGAGTGGCAATCAAATTAAGCAACAAACTTGAAATTGACGACAAAATTGCTAAGACATTCCAGATTGGAGGGAATAAGTGATGTGTTACTTCTTATGGACTTTGAGGAATCATTTAGATTGAACACTCAAACTTTAATTTCACATCTCAGTCAAGTCAAGTCAAGTGAAGTCCACTAGCTATCTCTACTCTAGTCCTCTTGCCATGATTAGGTCTTCTCGTAATTCAGAACCACACTCTCGATGTTCTTGGTTATCACTTAATCTCACATGAATCCTATGCTCCACGCTAAGGCATGTGTTAAGGAAATATCACATTACCTAAGATTAGTTTGTAGGTTGTCTTCTTATACTTGATATGTTTCTCCTCTCTTTAAGCATGCTATTGGAATAGATAAAGAAATGCATCACATACATACTACGTTATTCATCGTTTATAAGTGGAAAAAAGAAAATTAGTAACTCACAATCTTTGCTCGCGGTTCTCTTTTATCTCTCAAGGTATCATTAACGACACATACTAAAAACATTGTAGAAACTACAGAGCATATCATCAGATTTTGCCCAAGAGCTAAGGAATTTTGGAGGAAACTGTTTACTAGAGAACAGGTGGAAGGAGGAGAAAATTTGGATATGGAAGAATGGTTGAAAGATAATCTGCAAAGAAATGGAGATATCAAGTTCAGAGATGTCAAATGGAAGTATATGTTCATTGCCACTTTATGGCAAATCTGGAAAGATAGAAACAGAGAAAGTATAAAGGAGCAAACACACAAATGGAAATTTCTTGGAGAAATGCTCTAAGTGCTCCTGAAGAAATGGAAAAAGCTTACAACCAACAAGAAACCATTAATTCCAGATCTCAGAAACTAATTAATTGGTGTTTTCCTTTGACAGGTACTGTGAAGCTCAACATAGATAGATGTGCCAAGAATGACATGCAAGGTGGATTTGGAGGACTATTGAGGAATAGTGATGGCGAATGGATGGGAGGCTTTTACGGTTACATTCCCGTTTGTAGTGCGCTGGAAGCAGAACTTCAAGGAGTCATCAATGGAATGCAAATGATCAAGAATATGGGACTGACAAACGTTCCAGTGGAAACAGATTCCCAAGCCGCCAAAGACTTAATTCTGGTAAACAACCGATTTCATCCGTTGAGTAATCTGATTAAGGACTGTAATTATCTTATTAGAGCCACTAAATCTAGCTTAGTACATGTTCTTAGAGAAGGTAACAAATGCGCAGACAAACTGGCCAATGTTGGCATGCAACAAAGGGAGTATTTTGTGTATCTCATGCAACCACCAGAAGTGGTTATCCCGTTGTTAGTAGATGATGTAACAGGTGTTACCCATGTTAGGTTGTAAACCGTTTTATGTTTAATTTAATTCTGTTGCACCAAAAAAAAAAAAACTAAAAACATTGTAACAAAAATAGTTGCTTACTCGGTTAAAGACCATGAAGCCGAGGTCAAAATCAATGCCATTGAAGGTAATAGTCTTGGCATGGCCTCCGAGGTAGTCTTCCTTCTCGTACAACACCACATCGACGCCCGCCTTAGCTAGAACGTACGTCGAGACTAGGCCGCTAATGCCCGCACCTACCACCGCCACCCTCATCTTCGACATTGCCCTGCATTTTGTTCATATCCCATTAAAATCTGTTAATGCATATAATTGTTAGGATTTAAACATCTAAAACAGGTACAACTAGCACAACAAGAAAAAAGAGAATGTATAAATTTGTCACACACAAAAATATGGACACATATATTTAACGTGGTTCGGCCTCTTGCCTACATCCACGGAAGATAGTGAGAATGTTGCACTATAAAGTGGAAAGGTTAGAAGGAAACTTTCACTCCAGACCCACTTCCCAACACATCCAAAACTCACCTCGTTGCTTTTCTCTTAGTGAATAAAAACTCTCTGTAGTTTTCTCACTTGCCAGTGCTATTACAAAAACACTTAACACTCTAGTATTTAAGTTACATCGTAAGCTCTAAAATGATTAATATTTTTTTAGCTCTCAATGGCTAACTCACGGTGTAACATTGCATTTACCTCTTAATGGCTAAATGCTTTCAAGTGTTGGTGTTTGGTGTGTGTTGTAAACCTTTGGAAATTTTCTCTTTTATAGCAGAAGAGGTGGGTGGAGATTTAATCCGAATCAGCCATCCACCATGTGAAACCAAATAAGAGTTGTTCAAGGAATAGTGGGCTAGGACGGAATTGTTTACCACCTAAACTAGCTAGGATAGAAATTGTCTCCCTTCATTAATCGGATTGGTTTCCCACCATTTAAAACCTCCTTGAAATCACGATGTAGCATTGCATTTAGCTCTTAATGGCTAAATGCTTTTAAGTGTTGGTGTTTGGTTTGTGTTGTAAACCTTTGGCAAATTTCTTTTTTATAGCAGAAGAGGTGGGTGGAGATTTAATCCAAATCAACCATCCACCATGTGAAACCAAATAAGAGTTGTTCAAGGAATAGTGGGCTAGGACGGAATTGTTTACCACCTAAACTAGCTAGGATAGAAATTGTCTCCCTTCATTAATGGGATTGGTTTCCCACCATTTAAAACCTCTTTGAAATCACGGTGTAACATTGCATTTAGCTCTTAATGGCTAAATGCTTTTAAGTGTTGGTGTTTGGTGTGTGTTGCGAACCTTTGGCAAATTTCTCTTTTATAGCAAAAGAGGTGGGTGGAGATTTAATCCGAATCAACCATCCACCATGTGAAACCAAAGAAGAGTTGTTGAAGGAATAGTGAGCTAGGACGGAATTGTTTACCACCTAAACTAGTTAGGATAGAAATTGTCTCCCTTCATTAATGGGATTGGTTTCCCACCATTTAAAACCTCCTTGAAATCACGGTGTAACATTGTATTTAGCTCTTAATGGCCAAATGCTTTTATGTGTTGGTGTTTGGTGTGTGTTGTAAACCTTTGGCAAATTTCTCTTTTATAGCTGAAGAGGTGGGTGGAGATTTAATCCAAATCAACCATCCCCCACGTAAAAGCAAATAAGAGTTGATGAAGGAATAGTGAGCTAGGACGGAATTGTCTACCACCTAAACTAGCTAGGATAGAAATTGTCTCCCTTCATTAATGGGATTGGTTTCCCACCATTTAAACCTCCTTGAAATCTTTGGTCAAGATTATTGTCTATCTCCACATGCACATGTGAGAATTGAAAGACAAAGACAACATCTAACAATAACAAAATTGTAGGCTGATAAGGCCTACTCTGCACTACACTCACCTTTACCACACAAAGCATTTCTTGTTCTCTGTTTATACACATATTTTTTACCACTGTAATTACACCAAGAAATGCAAGATGCTTCATTCTTCTCTTCCTCTAATATCATGTAACATGGTATTAGAGCCACCATTGATGGGTGATCTCTTGGATTCGGACAACCAGCAGTCACCACCGGTCCACTTTTAATAATTGGTTCTCACACCCACACCTCCAGACAACCATGCTGTAGAAGATTTAGGCTTTGATTTGTATTTTTTACAACAACGATATGAGCAACACTAGGTGATTAAACATAAAAAAAAAGTAAATAACTAAAAGTAAATTGGTATGAACTCTAGATTAAATTATGTAATATATAGTAGTAAAAGTATATAAAAATAGCGAGTCCGTGAGAGTCGGAATAAAGTTGTTGTCCTGAAAACATTATCGCATCACTACGTGCAGGTGTTGACGGCTGATAAAGTCTCCAAGATAATCCACTGACACAGCTATGTTTCCTCCATGTGCACGTCCAAAGGAAGACGGTATGAACCAGTCCACGATTACGTTGTCCAAGTATAAAATATATACAATAGATATAAAGAAAAATACATTGTGATAGTGGAGTAGAAAATACTAAGTTTGGAAACATAGTAGCTTCAAGTATACTTCTATGTCACACCATATGGCCTTATATATATGACCAATCATAATCCATTTATTGGGTCACATAAATAAGCTTAAAAGCTTTGTAACTTATGAAATAATGATAACCATCCTCAATAATGCCAGACAATAAAATATATTGGGATAATTACAACAATGTCTATGAGATTAGGGTGAAATTACACGTGTGTCCATTAGTTTGTAAAAGTTTGGGTAAAATGACCAAAATGCCCACTGCCTACATATTTCAAACCTTAAGTTAGAAAATTAGGGCTTGATTTGGACCTAATTAAGGTTTTAAATCTTTCTTCTCTTTCTCCAAATTAGAGTTTTAACCTTGATTTCTAAATTAGAGTTTCTCGACACAGATCTGTGCCACCGCCCCCTTTATTTTCCCATATCGCACCATCACACATACACATATTTGTGCCGCTGCCCCTCTCTCTTCCCCCACCTCGTCGGTCTCTTCCCCCACCTCGTCGGCGCGCCTTCCTCTTCCCCTCCCCCCCAACCATGCTGGCACCCATCCCTCTTCCCCTTACCACATAGTCGCTCCCCATCGTACCATCACACATACACAGATATGCATCGTTGTCCATCCCTCTTCTCACTCTTTTCTTTTCTTTCATTTTCCAATACATGAGAGCATTTGAACTCCTATGTTCAACAACCAGCAGCGCGTCCACCACGACAACACATCTCCTCTGCCATCGTCCAACCACTGCTATGGAAGTAACACATTAGCTTCCAAATTAGGGCTTCATTGGTTTGATTGAATTTTATCGAGTCAATGGGTTTGATCGGTTTGGAATTTACCTAAGCAAATCGAAGATGCTAGGGCTAATCGATGGATAAAATCTTGCGGTGGTATTTGTTGCAGGACAATGGTGGTCAGTATGATGGTGATTTGGACTTAGAGGAGTGGTGGTGCCATTGCAGTGATTGATGTTAGAGGGTTTGGTGTTCGACGGTGTTGGTCAGTGGTGGTGATGCTTGTGGTTATTAGCGGCTATGTTAGTTGCAGTATTTATAGTTTGGTGTTAATTGGTGGTGGTGGTGGTGGCGACGGTCAATGAGTATATTGGTCGGCAATATTGGTGGTTTGGTGTTCTTGGATGATATGTGTTGGTGATGAAAATTAGAGGTAGAGTATAATGGACAATATACATACCCTATCTTTATAGTCATTTTTTATTAAATAAATATTAATTTTAATAATATATTAATATTAATTAACTTAGTCCGGTCCAATAGTCCAATTATCCAATCCAACTAATAATTAGGCTCAGTCCAGTCCATTTAAGTGAGTCTGGCCCTAATGTCAAAAGTGTGATTTACTTAGAAAAAATTTCTAAATTATTTGTTAATATTTATCCTTGATCCAAGTGATTTGATCCTGAACTTACATGAAATGTGGAGATAATTTTCGAATATGGTACTTCCCATCTAATAAAATCAGAAATAACTACTGAATTAAGGGGCAAAAAATGTCTCGAAATTCATGAATATATATATTTTTAAATATGGGATGAACTGGCTGGTTTTCGACAAACCGGCCTGTTAGTTGACTTTTTTCAGTTTGCGATTTTTATCAAATATTCTGCTTTATCTCCATATCACAAATTGGTCATCTTTATCATTTCTGGAGTCCCAGACCTCTGAAAATAGGCCCTTGGCCTATTTAAAGGCCCTATTTTCAGGGATTAGCTTTGTCTCCCTAGAGCTTTCATATGATTTTTCCTATAAGTGGTATATTATCTATGAAGAGAAACTAGCACTTCATATCTTTTTTTTTTTAATATTCTCGAGCCACTTGTATCGTGAATGCTTCAAAAGCATTCCCGAAGCTTCTTGGCAAGCAGACTCGCATGGTACAATTTATAGCTTTCTTGGCTAGTTTAGTATAAGGATATATCAATAATTCAATTTCCCACGATTACATTTTTATTTTTAAAAAATTACTAAAAAGTAGTATTTTCATTGCTTACTTTAAGTCTAAGACCGAAATGTAGGTCGTTTCTTATACGGTGGGAGTCGAACCACGATCATTTTGATTCTGGTTTATCCAACTATAATTTTCAGCTTATAATACAAAACTAGTCATAGCTAATAATTAGTTAAATGAAAATTATGTTAACATTATTTCACTAAATAAATATTATAAATTTATTTATGAAGTGTCCTTTATGGTCATTTTGCTATAGTGGGAACTAATTTAAGTACTTTTTTTTTCCTAAACACTTTTTTCGACTTTGCTAATTTGAAACTACTTTTACCTAACAGCAAACAGATTCCGCTTAAAGTAGATTAAATCTAGTTTTGAAAGCTAATCAAGATTTAATCTGAAATCTACTTTTTAGAATCGATCACAAACGGGATCTTAATCAGTTTTGGAGAATTAGGTTTGACCAAGAGAATTACCAAGGTAACCTCACGTAGAAATAGACATTAAATGCTACGCGTATGCCATTTTAACCCTCCTGTCAAATTCATACCAAATTTTAAGATTAGGTTAAATGTTTTATAGCATGTTTATATGTGCTAAAAGGCCAAAAGATCAATAGAAATCAAGTAGAAAAGAAAGGGTATGATCGGTCCCTAACACCTTCGAGTCATATAACTTAGTCCCAGAAGCGATCTCTTTGTTTTCAGTAGACTAATCGGTCTTTTGAGCATTTTTAAAGTCATTTTTACTTATTATTTATGTTTAATTAAAAAAGAAGGCGACTCCTAAAATCTTTAGATCCTATCTTCCGAAAACCTGGGAATTTTTTCTGAGGTGGTTCCCTACAGACACTGAGTTATGTATTTTCTGGAATCTTTCAGCTCGTTAAATCATGTCCGCAGGTTACATCATATCATATCTATCACCTTTAAACTCAAAATTATCTCTAGTTGATTGGCATGTGGTGTGACACATATTTTCTCACCGCCTTCTTCAGAGTGAGAGCCGTATTTACTGTAAGTCATCACTAATACTTGATTGACACTTGGCATCATGATGGGTATCTTGAATTTTATTCATGAAGCACTACTCAACTATTGTTCTTACTTCCACACTGAAAAATGAATTATGTGTCTCATAATAGAAGCTGCTGCAAGGCATTGGAGAACAATTGTCACCGCCCTAGGTTAGTCGACTAGTCATGGAAATTGTGAGAATGCAGAGAAGCCATTGGATGACCTCAGGCTAATCAATGACCACCTACATCGTAAAAGAAGAAGCAACTATGATGCCACGTCTTATCAAAGACAGAGCGCATCGCTGTTGTTTTTAAACGCACTCTTGGTAAAATAACCGATTCCTTTTTGGACCAATTTGGTTCAAATACTCCTTTTGGAAGGCCCCTTTGGCTTTTTGGGTCCTCGAACCTTAGGGCATGAAGCTTCATGTGTTCTTTTCCTTAACTACTTCGGTCAAGTGACTCCTACGTGGGTGTGGTACTTTTCCTCTCCTTTATGTGAATTTCTTGCTTTCAATGCTCTTTAGGATCTTAACTGTTACGAAATCGCTCTAGATAAATATGTATGGAACACGATAACCAAAAGAGAGAACACAAGAAATATGAGAGAACTCAAATCTACTTTACACAAGTCAGATTTACAACGCCCCCTCGCGTGTATCTCTCAAATGTTTCCTACTCAAAGAAGGACTTTTCTCTCTTGACCTTAAACACAATATAAGACAACTTACATATACAAGAGATAAGCAGTGATCTTCTCTATACAATCAATGTGGGACAAGATGTCTTATATACTAAAGGCCAAGTTGCAACCTTCTTTGAGTAACCAATGTGAGACATAAATACAAGACATATATCAATAATCTCCACCTTGGCTTGTATTAACAAACCACTCCATAAGAAAAGTGTACTATGCCTTCAATACCTTCTTCAGATACTCCACCTTGCATCCCCCTTGAAGGTAGGGATGCACTATACCTTGAACCCAGCAAGAACGAAGATGAATCAAGCTTAAGCAATACTTGAACTTCTCTATCGTGATTGTCTTCGTAAGCATATCAGTTGCGTTGTCATTAGTGTGAACCTTGTGCACTACGATCTGTCTAGAATTAATCCATTCTAGGACCCTATGATAACGTACATCAATATGCTTGGTCTTTGCATGGAAAACTTGATTTTGTGCCAAATCCATTGCACTCTGACTGACACACTATATCAAAACACCACGCTGCTTGAAGCCAAGCTCCTCTACCAGTCCATTCAACCATAACGCTTCCTTAGCTGCCTCTGTCAATGCCATGTACTCTGCCTCCGTAGTTGACAATGCTGTAGTAGACTGTAACACTGATTTCCAACATTCGACCCTCCATAGAATGTAAAAATATATCCAAATGTGGACCTCCTGGAATCTAAGTCTCCAGCATAATCAGAATCCACAAATCCAGAGACTTAACCTCTTGCCCCATCACAATCAAAGATGATGCCAAAGTTGGTTGAACCTGCTAGGTAACAGAAAGATCCAATTCATTGCATCCTCATGCTTCTTTCCTGGATTTCTCATATACCTGCTGACCATACTAACTGCATGTGATATATCAAGTCTGGTACACACCATGGCATACATAAGATAACCAACCGTATTTGAGTACGGTACTTGAGACATCTGTAATGCCCCCATGCGTGCCTCCCCGTCGCTGCTCGAATAATCCCCCTTGCTGCTTTGCACTTCTCAAGGAATGCAATTATCTTGCCCTTGTGGGGAAAAACCTCCCATAATATGGACCTGCACAGTAGAAGTATCCTCCTCTAGGCCCCCATGAGCCTTGTGGTCACGAAAGTCACCCCGCTTGCGACTTCCCTCGTGCTTCTTCTCTTCCTTGTGATGGCGGCGACGTCCCTCATCCCTACTCCGTTCATCATCAGTTTCCTTGGGCGAGCCACTCTTCGACCTATCGTCTCCCCCATCTTTGCAATGCTCGTGCTTTGAAGATCTCGACCTCTCACCTTGCTTGAAGTTTTCCAACCTCTCGACAATCACCATGGCAGAAGCCAGGTCTTGCAGTTCCCTTTGTCGTAACTCTGTGGCAACCCACTGCTGCAACCCATCAATGAAGAAGCACAGTCGTAACTTCTCGAACATCTCTGGTATTTCGAGCATCAAAGCCGAGTGCTCATTCCTATACTCGCGGATGCTTCCCTTCTGCCTCAGCCGTCGAAGGTTGATCATCATCATATCTTCAGCATTCTCTGGATAAAACTACCTTTTTAGTTCACGCTTGAACTTCTCCCACGTTTTGACGCCGCACCCATCTGTATAGCGACGCCTCCACCATAAGGCAGTTGTATTTGTAAGGTACATGACCATCGTCTACACCTTCTCCTCCTAATAGTCGATGTCGAGGGCTTCAACGTACCACTCCAAGTGCCAAACTAAGTTACCCACCTCCTCGCCTCTCTCGCTCCATCATACAATCTCGGCTCTGGCATTTTCTTTCGCCTTGGCTGCACCGCGATACACCCCTACCTCGTTGTTCTTATAAGCTCCTTCTTACAAGAAGCTAGTTCTTCTTGGAGCTCTGCGACTTGCCCCTTGAGGTCCTTGCGCCGTTGCACCTCCCTCTTTGTGATATGGGTGACCCTCTCATCGATCAAATCATCTAGCTCCTCTGCGAACACATTGACTTTCCTCTCTAGCATGGCTACTCGACTGTCTACCTCCAAGTCATCTAATTTATTGAATATTAACTCCACCTGACTTGCGACAGTCAACTGCAAGCAACTCCATATGCCTCGAGGTCACTCCTCATGCGTGCTTCGACATCCCCTATCGCACTGCTCTAATCCTTCATCGTGCTCTGCCATATGCCCAATTGGTCTTCCCATCGAATTGTCACAGGAATACTTCATGGTCGTGTTGTTCTACATATTTATCCTCTGAAACCGATTTCATTTTTGCCCAAAACTAAACCTGGAAAGCTTTGATTCCACTTGTTACTAAATCGCTCTAGATAAATATGTATAAAACACGATAACCAAACAAGAGAACACAAGAAATATGAGAGAACTCAAATCTACTTTGCACAAGTCAGATTTGCAACGCTCCCTCGCGTGTATCTCTTAATTGTTTCCTACTCAAAGAAAGACTCTTCTCTCTTGACCTTAAACACAATACAAGACAACTTACATATACTGGAGATAAGCAGTGATCTTCTCTATACAACCAATTTGGGACAAGATGTCTTATATACTAAGGGCCAAGTTTCAACCTTCTTTGAGTAACCGATGTGGGACATAAATACAAAACATATATCAACATTAACTAATTTCTAAAACTTCAAAAAAAGTTGAAGCAACAAGTTGTATCTTCCTTTGTATCAGACGTTTTATATGTTAAACTAAATATAGAAAAGTAATAATTTTGGAACTTAATTTCTTGAAGTACCGTGAGTTAAACTCAATCAGGCTATAAGCACTTCATCACCTTCTACTTTAGGCCAATTACTTCTAATTTAACCCCCTTATAGTCTCAACAGTTCTATTGAACTGGCCTTCATACTTTGAGACTGGGGATAGCTTTATGGGGCGCACGCCTCGCCCCAATCCATGTCGCTTCGATGTCATTTGCACCCGTTTAGTTTCTAATTCGTTTTCTATAGAACTACTTCATTTTAATAAAAAAACTTACTTAAATTATTCTGGTTGGCAATGACAGTGAGCGAAGGTGGCTGCCGGAATCAGACGGAAGCACTGGCCGGCGGCAGTGACTGTTAGAGTTGGTCTGCAGTGACTAGGCAGAAGCTGCCAAAATTGGCCAGCAACGGCCGGCAACAGGGAGGTGATTGTTGACGGCTATTGGAGGTTAACAATGATGAAGTTGCTGGCAACGAGTGGTGGCGGGGCAGTGACTATCACTACAAGAAAACACGTTTTTAGCGACGGAGTTTTACCGACGGATAACAATCCGTCGGTAAAAACGAGTTTAACCGACGGATACCACCGTCGGTAAAATTCCGTCGTTAAAAACTTATTACCGACGAAGTTACCGTCGGCGAAAGTTGTTGCCAACAATTTTTTTGCGGCGGTCTTTTAGCGACGAAATTACCGTCGCTAAAACGTTTTTATAAAATTAATTTTTTCGAGGGTTTTATAAAATTGTTTTAGGGACGGAAGGAATCCGTTGCCAAAACTACCGTCGATAGATATCGTGATTTACCAACGGACTTTTAGCGACGGGCCCAATCCGTCGCTAAAAGTCCTCGATTAAATCAACCAGATCTGCCTTTCTTTCTCTTCCCCCGTTTCTCTCTCTGAAAAATCTCCCACCGCTGTTATGCTCCGGCGACCAACCTCTACGGTGACCCACTTCCGGCGATCCCCCTACACGGTGACCCACTTCCGGCGATCCCCCTACACGGTGACCCACCTCCGGCGATCTCGCTCCACGGTGACCCCCTCCCTCCACTGCCGCCGCGTGAAAAGACTACCACCGTCGTCGCGCCACTGACGCTGCCGCCCTCCACTGCCGCCGGCTATTGTGCCTTAAGGTAAGTTCCGTTTAGTCTTATTTATTCAATTCTTGTGCAACATTTGTACATATTCTTTGTGTTTCTTATGATTGTAACGTGTAGTGATCTACTCCGTATTAGCTTATGCTCTTAGGATCAAATTGTTAGTCTGATGAGGAATTTTTAGAAATCGATAACAGGGGTGATGATTGTTGCTAAAAGATTTGTAGCAATTGACCAAAAACTCAGAATCACAACCGAGGAGCCAACCTCTTTTCCAACTGATGCTTTTTGTTCAAGAAGGCTTAGTATCTATGAGCTCTCATGGTTCACCACTTGAATAATTGCCAAGGAAAAACAGCAACCTTAAATTTGAGTTGAGACTTGCGCCTAAATGTGAAGGTTCTTTACAACAGTAGGAAACCTAATTGAAATTTCATCTTCACAATTGCAGATATAATATCATTTTGCTCATTCAGTTATGCATATAACCTCAAAGTTGACAGTGGGCCATGCTGATCGGCACGTTCATGGCTCATTTGTGCTGTTTCAATTAACAAATGCACCAGACTTCATCTAGTAAATAAGCCGGGCAGCTTGAACAACGTTGTAGTGTTCATATATATACTCCTTACGTAGGCCCACTCGTTTCACACACACACAAACCCCTTAATATGTTGCGATTCACTTGTTAAAGGAGTCAAGCTCACACAAAGACCTCAACTTGGACTCTTTTTAAAACGAGGAGCCTGGACAAATTGATATGGTGTCCTAAAAACTCCAATGAACACATCCTCGAGGTCAACTTCGACATAACTTTTTGAGCTTTAGGCGAATGCTGAGCTCCAGCCTCAAATAAGCCTAGCCCGTGCACAGCCAAAAAGCTTCTTTCTTGAACCATGCGATCTCATCATTGCAACACTTAAGCTAGTTATAACCTGCTACTACATTGTTTCATATCTGTAACTTAAACTTTCAAAGCAAATGATAACTTATCATGATATGAGCTCGTGAGCACGGTCTTCGATTATACTCTTACTTCCCACTTGCATTCGGCCCCATTTATATATCTCTCTTAGGTTCTTCACGATGTTGTCTGTGCGCTGGGTCGAGACACCTTCATATCTCTGTCTCTCCATATGCAAATTGCAATCAAGGGAAAGGGTCATACACGAGGAGGGGAGTGTTAAAGCAATATCAGAACATGTGGGACAAGGCTTATTAATCTGGATTAAGGAAGTTAAAAGATAATGATAAGCTAGATTAGTTCCTTACGTTAGCTTTTACTCCGTATTACTTATCTGTTATCATTTTTTCCTACATACTATATATAAGTCCCATTAGTGGCAAGTTGTACTGGTACTATGAATAAAATTTTACTTGATCTAATTAGCATAATAAACATTTTTTCGTTACGCTCGTTCTCAAGTCTAATGGCTTAAGCTTAAGCTCTTTGATCAGTTCTTCCTCAAACATAGACTACTCACTCATTAAGTTGAAAAGTCAAACGTCAAACCAGATGTTTCATTTACAATGTGTGACGGGTTAAGACGGGTTTCTGAGCTTCAGGTTTCGGTGACTGTTGAGGAAGCAAAAAAGAGAGTCAATGTGTGAATTCCCACAATCAAGTAATGTAGGGTCAATGGGTAGGGATGGAGGTTTAAAAGCAGGCAAAGCGTGACTTGTAAAGTTGAAAGCATGCATAGGATGCTAAAGGACCAAAACTACAACTATTTCATCCCCTGCCCCAACGTTTTGCCACTGTAGTTCTATCAAGAAATGCCTGAAAGAGAAGCCCCTAGCTACAGTGAAAACTCATTTTTTGTCAAAGATGCATGCTTCCTTTCGACTTGTTCTTACTTTCACTGCACGAAAACTGAAAATCGACCTCAACTCCAACATGCTGGGCATTTCCACACTCTTTACAAAGTGCCTATATGTTAAAAGAAGAGCCATGGTGACATAAGTTGGTAACTTTGCTCACTTATAAAGTCTGATGCTGCTACTATCATTCAATGACCACAAACAGGAACAACATATTGTGGCGTGGTTGGGGAAAGGTTAACCTTTAGTCCTCCATATATAGAAGGCCGTACAAGGTTGAGGCCTTAGGGCCATGTAATGTTGAGGATCCAGTGCTGAAATTTCAACCCCAAAACTGGGATTAGTGATATGAAATGAAAATGGCTTCTTTGGACACAACTTCATACGTTTTCCTTGCCATTCGAAGAGTTTTCTCGTTCAGCACCTAGGATATATAGTTCATCAGATGAATGGAAATAGGGTAAAGAAAATTCAATTTTGTGCTTAAACATTCCGTCTAAATGATTTCTTGCCAAGACGTCCTAGTTGATAGTACGTTGCTTGTTTCTTATGACACTTGCAGCGTTTACGCTGTTTTTGCAGTAATGCAATAGCTATCTAGGAGACTTTGCAATAATAGATTTAATTCAGCTATAAAATTGATGCTCATCAATTGAATAATGCCCGATTGGTTTTTCATGTTAAAGTAGGTTAAATGGCTTCTGCTTCGGTGAACAGGGATGTTTCAGTCGGCAGGCACTTCTTCAAGGTCATGATGCCTGGTTTTCATGCAGAACTTGTATGCCATCCCGCTTTCTCTGTGTTTTCGTGCGTATTAAAAGTTTTATCGTTGGTTAAAAACTTACATGTCTTATTGTATTATGAATATGTTAGGCCATACCGGTAGCATTTTGCAGATTGCTTACCACATTGAGATTTGAAGTAACTTTAACCAGCCGCAAGGGGTCATGGCCTGTTAAATTGAAGAAGAAGGTTGGCCAAGAGGAACTTTGCTTCGAAGAAGGTTAGAACGAATTCGTGCAGCAGCATGACCTTCATCTAGGAGACTTTGTAATCTTGAACACATGGGGCAAATGCGTTTTCAAGTGCTGGTGTTTGATCACAGCACTTGTGAAAAAATTGCTTTCCCCCAATGTTGAACTCTGAGCAGTAATTAGACAATATTTTAAATTAATCGCATCGGATATGTAAATTTTGAACAATTTTGTGTTATTTGAACATTGACTATTTGTTTGATAATTTTAGGTTGTTAATTGTGATTATTGATAGATGATTTTAGGTTGTTAATTGATGATTTTAGATTGTTAATCGTGCGTTTGAGATATTGAGATTGTTGACAAAGGATGAGACCCAATTGGTTTAAGTTTTTTATTACGGGTTTAGGAATTAAAAAATTAAAAAAAAAGTTTAAAAAAATGACTTTAAGCGACGGATTAATTCCGTCGCTAAAAGTTTTATCCGTCGCTAATTTCCTTAAAAAAGAAAATAAATTAAAAAACATAAACATAATTAGAGACGGATATTCCGTCGTTAATTTATAAATAAATCTGTTGCCAAAAGTTTATATTAGACGACGGATTTTATAATTCCGTCGCAAAACTTTTAGTAACGGCCTTTTATACGAGGGATTTTTAGCGACGGGTATTCCGTCGCTAATGATTTTAGCGACGGAATATAGGCTTTTAGCGACGGATTTTCCCGTCGCTAAAAGCCTTATTCCTTGTAGTGTATTGGTGGTCGTTGGCACTCGCGGCGACTGGCAACAGGCAGCGACTGTCGACTCTTGGCTTGTGCGTGTGCGTGTGTTGTTTAAGAAAGAGAAAGAACAAAGAAGAAAACACATGTATAAGCCTGTGTTTTTTAAAATATATTTGAGTTAAGTTGGGGATAAGGAAAACTCAAATAGCTCCAACTTGATTAGATTCATATTTGCCTCAAATCCAATTAGCACTTACCCAAATAAATATCATTTGGGGCTGGGTGGGCCAAAGCTCCAATTAGACCCCGAAATTGCCATCGCTACTTTGAGAGATCGTGCAAAGATTAACCTTTAATTACATTTGATTTTAAAAAGCATCTACATTTTGCATCAAATTAGAGACCATTTTTCTCAATTAATTCAGAGGGGACAAGTTATTATTAGTACAAACTCAATTTTAATCTTTATTTTTAGTTAAATGTTTCCCAATCAAACCTTTAATTTAGTTAAAGTGTTGTACCAAATTACTTATAGAAATCTTTTTATATAGCATTTGGGTGGTAAAACTGAGGAGGATTGATCTACCTCAAGCTTTGAAAAATTCCTTATTTTCGCAGCGCTAGTTCAATCGCCTACACCGCCACTTGGACGGCTGAGATGCCATGCCTCTTGTTAATTCGTTTATCGCTTAACCACCCCAAAAAGGGGCAGTTAGTATTTTTTTTCCTACAAATGCCCTTCCAAGGTAAGTCTCTCCTTCCCTATTTTCTCTACTGATCCCTACTCCAGCAAATGTCTCGCTTGTCTCTGGCAAAAGTCTCGCTCGTAGCGGCAGGAATTGAGAAACCATCATTCTCATTCAAAGATCAACACCACCAGGGGCGGATCCAGGAAGTTCAACCGAAGGGGACCAAAAGTCATAAAAAAATTGACGCCTAACATAAAAAAATTCTCGTTACGATTGAATACGTTAAATATGTAAAATATATTTGCTCAATTTGACTAATAATCATATAATATCACTATTTATAGTGATTTATTTAACTTGATAAAGTTAGTCAACAACAAACTATTAATCTTGGATGAATTAAACTTAACTCTTATTGTACATATGTATTAATAGTGCGATTACCAATTGTATGATGACAATAGTCATGTATAACATATTATAAGAATTTAAACTAAATTTTTTTTTTAACTAACCTTGATCTATTAGTGTTTTCTTTATAATATGGTGATTTATAATTTGAAAGAATGAAGATGGATAAATGAACGAAGAAGATAAAGACTACAACGGCCGGCGACACAAAAAAGTAAATAACATAACAAAATGAAACTCTAATACATTAATTTATAATATATTGACATTTTAATAAATATTTTAAACATATTTATCTATTATTTAAGACAGCAAAAAAAATAATTCTCAAACTATAGGGTGGGGTGGGGTGGGGTGGGGGTGGGGGGGTGCCATGGCCCCCCCCCCGGTCATGCTTGGGCTCCGCCCCTGAACACCACCACTGCCACCCTGACCACCGCCAACAACACCCTACCCACACTGTACCCACTGAATGAAACCACCACCTATACAATTCTACGCACCCAATAACCACCCACCTCCCATCACCATTGTATTAACCTAACAAACCACCGTACCCACCCCAACACCACTACCAATGTTGCCAACTGAAGCCACATATACAACCTTAAATGCTCGCGCCCACTCAAAAACCATTTCAATGGGGGATCTGATAATTGTCAGAAAATTAACATTAAAGAAAAAAATTCAATCCAAAAAATATAATCTCTGGCCAAACATCATAATTGATCAACCACCACCATGCTGTCGGTGTGCCACCAACACTACTATGAACCGCGCTTGAGGGGCGAAAGGGGTTGATATTAAGGCGTCGGCTACCATCACCACCCAAAGAGCTGCTTGATTAATCCTTGAATCCTTCGATACACTGTCGCCTTAATCTTCATCAGTGAAATCTCTGCCTTTGACCTGAATGAACCCTTATGGACGGTGGTGAGATTGGTGGACAGTGAAGGTGGTTGGGGTGGTCGTTAATGGAGCAAGAACGATAGAACAAGAGGAGACAGTACAGGGGGTTGTTACTCAAGAGCATTTCTGAAAAAAAATGCCGCTATTAAGTGAGAACTAAAAAGAAAATGAGAAAATTACAAACAATACTCATGAGGTTTATCAAGTATAACTCGGCTCTTATTATTTATTTTCATTGCTCTCCGCCCCTGAGGTTTCTCATTGTGTTACAAAAAATACACAAACCGTCAAGAAAAGTTAGGGCACCATTTATTTATTGTGATATACCAAAAATGCCCTTAAGTTTTCAACTTCTTTCTCATCGACCAATGCCCAGCCACGATCGTCGACAACCAACCATCGTTTTTAAAGGCTTTTTTCTGCCCATGACACATACATAAACACTAATGACCATCGCCTATGCAAACACCATACACCAGCGAAACCTATTCCATTCCCCGCTCACTGCCCACACGCCTGCGCGCGCACACACATAGCGACACACACAACGACACACATGCACGCATCGGCGACGCACGCACGCGCACGCGCTTGCACATAAACAAACACACACACACACACACAAATACATCGACGATGCACACACACACACACACAAATACACCGGCGATGCACACAGACACACACACACAAACACACAGAGGCGCACATAATGCTTATTACGCCATGGTCGTATGCCCCTTACCTCCCCCCCGGCCCCAAACAAACACACTTTGCTCAGCTTTATGCCAGGATCTTTAAGGAACCTCATTATCACCGATAACTCTTTGAACACTCACTACCACCGACGCAACAAACTTGAATAAAAGAGAGAAAGAGCCTGGCTTACCCAAACATAGACACCCCTCCCCCCGGTGACCACCAGCGGGAACATACAGACGTGCGTTTGCACACACACACACACACACTGCCATCACCACCATCAACATACTGACCTAAACCCATATTTGTACCACCCACCGACGCCAACGCATCATCCCTGCTGCCCCATATCCCTCTTCGCCCCCACACACAGACGCACGCACACAGATTTGGGTTCCTTTCCCCCTTACTAGAGGATTTGCTCCGGATTTTGCTGATTTTTAAATTCCCCTAAAGCTTCAATGCCAATCATCAAAATCAAATGAGAGTGGAAGCATGAGTTATTTAAAGGGTTAATTACAAAACTGTCCCCTGAGGTTTACACGTTTTTGCACTCCCCCCCTCCCCCCGTGTTTACAACTTTTGCAATAATGTCCCTCGAGGTTGACAAAACCGTTGCAAATAGCTCCAAAATTAGACGTCCGTTCAATTTTGGATGTTAAGTGGTCATGTGCGGTGCACATGCCATTTTGGCATGGGCAAATTTGTAATTTCCCTACCCCTTCTTCCCCGCTGTGTTCTTCTCTCTCTCTCTGTTATCTCGTACAATTCTGATACCTTATTTTAGTTCAGATATCTGGTACCATTCTGCAAACAGTGCAGAAACCTACAAACATATTGCAAGAGACTGGTGACGAGGGCCTTGATGGAGACGGTGCCGTTTGACTCAGCCCGGGAGCGGAGGTAGGAATCGAGGACTTCGCGACGGAGCATGGAGATGAACTCGTGGGGCTTGAGGGTCTTACCGAAATCAACGGAGAGATGATCTTCATATGGGTAGCCTTACGGTCGACGAGGTACGAAGGGATGTCGAACTCGTCGAGCATGCAGAGAGGGATGGCGCCGCCGCAGGGCTTGGCGGCGGCAGGGCTGCGCTCGAAGAGAAGGGTCTCCACGCTGCCCCTCGTGAGGGATTCGGCGGCAGAAGATCCGGGGGGCCCCCCGCCGATGACAGCAACCCCCAGCTTCCGACCGCTTAGATTTGGACAGGGGTTTGATTTGGCGGCGACTATGAGCCTGCTCGATTTTCTGAGCAGCTTTAGTGAGGCTGGTGAGGCTTTAAGGGTGCGTGTGAGGGAGTGGAGATGGTGGGGTTGGGATTGGGCGGCCATTTTTAGTGATGGGTTTTCTTAGTTAGCTCACGTTTTGGATTTACGGGGATGGTGAAAGACAGTAGCAGTGGAGTGTGGAATGAAGATGGTGGGTTTTGTGGGTGATTGATTATATTAAGGGTTTATGTTTCTTTACTTTCGACAAGTGGGGAGTAAAAATTTGAGGTTTTCTTGAACAAGGTGATTTCTTTCTGTACAGAACGAGAGAGAAGAACACAATGGGGAAGAAGGGGTAGGGAAATTACAAATTTGCTCATGCCAAAATGGCATGTGCACCGCACATGACCACTTAACATCCAAAATTGAACGGACGTCCAATTTTGGAGCTATTTGCAACGATTTTGTCAACCTCGGGAGACATTATTGTAAAAGTTGTAAACACGGGGGCAAAGTGCAAAAACGTGTAAACCTCAGGGGACAGTTTTGTAATTAACCCTTATTTAAATCGTGGAGATCCCACCAATGGGATTCCTTATTTCTTTTCAAACTTCTCCTGGACAAGCTATTTGTATGGTAGGCTTGGCGGTGGTTGTGAAAATCAGTAGTAATGGTAGGTGGTGAAAGCCAATGGCGGTGGTGGGTCGTGAAATCAAATGGTGGAGGTGGGGGAGTTGTGGTTATGGTAAAGATCGGCGGTGTTAGGTTATTTCGGAATGGTGAGGTCGTTTTTTGTGGTGGTGGTTGTGGTGTGATCGGCAGTGGTGAACTAAGTCAGATTCTTTGGGTAAATTTATTTTTCAATGAGGGGTGTCACTGCTTTTTTGTTGATTATGTTAACAATGTGAACTTAAAAATAAAATGTGTATCTTAATGTAATTTCAATAGTTAGTAGGAGCCAAGTGTATATTTGGTAAATCTCGGGAATGCCGTGTATAACTTGTCAGAAAGAAAAAAAACGGTCATCTTAGTCGTCCACTCTGGAACATGAATAGTTAATTAAGATGCACTAAAAAAGTAAGAATTTTTACACTGCTGGATGTGGATCAACCCCCGTAATGAAACGGCAATATCTATTTCCACACCCTGATATGGTTGTCCACGTTCCATTGATCGTTAAAAGTTTAATAGTTTATAATGCACTTCTTAATGACAAATGAAGACACGAATAATACAGTGTAAATATAGACCGTCCCTAATGAAATAATTGGGTCAAGACCTTGGGTCGACTCCAAGCCAATTGTCGAAGTGTTATGCAATGTGAAATGACGTCGAAGCGAATAATGCACGACTCGTGTCTCATTTCAATAAACTAAGAATGCTAAACAAAACAAGACCGTCCAATTCTTATACTACCATTTTCAGACGCCCGTAGCACTGCATGGATTATTGGATGTATATTTTATTTAATTATGATACTTAGACATTGTTAAAATGTCAAGTAGGTGGTTGTGAGGGTATCTGTGGATGGAGTTGTCATCTTATTTTATAGATTAGATTATATTAGGATAATTGTTGTTATTGTATACTCCTTTACTAGCTAGCGGTAGAGGATGTTCGCTTTTGGAATCATGTTCTTTATCAGGTATACATTTATGTTATTATTATCCTAAAAAAATAGTTAACAACGAATGTTTCGATAAAGTGAAAGGGGTGGTTGTAGCTTTTATGGTTTAAAACTCACATAATATTTAGGTATTTATTTTTTCCCTCTTTGCCATCATTACCGAAAATTTTCAAATCTTCTTCCAAAAATACCTTAGGAAAGTAAATTCTTCGACCTTCGTGTTGCTATTAGCCGTAGATGACGTGCATATTATGTACGATAATTTATCACAGTGTGCAAAATTGAAAGAAGTAAGATTATGGTTTTTCAAAATACTGTATAAATTTAAGTGTAGTAAAATAGTTCAGATCAATAGCCGATGTTATAACTTTCCACAATTTTTGCCAAATGTGCTTGTCGAGACGATTTATACTTTAGTTAAATTTTGAAGATGAATCTAGAAAGAAATGTGAACTCCTTATTGAGTGTGTAAGGAGGTGAAATATACTATCTGTCCTTAGGCTTATACTTACGTTGTAAACATCTCTCTTCGATCGTTCTATTATCATTTTTGGTGATAATGCGTATGCTCGTGAGGCGATCCCATAAATATAACTCCAACGTTAATATGTTGCATTCACGTAAATAAATTTTCTGAAAAGAGAACAATTCTACTTTACCACAAGCCAAACCTATTCTCGGGTTTGCTCGATCAGTATGATTATTAGTAAATCTATTTTTGAAGTTGCAAAAGGAGTTTTAAAATGGCTATTTCTAAAAATTGCAAAAAAGGGTTCTAAAATGGTATACTTTCCCATTTCAACGCTTGTTCAGAAATACACGGAAGAAAATTTGCATAGAAGTACGACTCCGACCACCTTCCATTCTCGTTTTCTTCGCACAACAACGTTGGCCGAAGCCAAACCATCAACTCCCAATCTCTCTCTCTCTCTGCCAAGAAAAAGATACCACCTTCAGACCACCCTCTCTCTCCTCTTTTAGCTGACCAAAAAGAATGTTCATCGGCTTCTCTCTTCCGTCTCTCCCGCCGGACATCTAAAACCACCGCGCAACTCCCATTACCCGGGGCCAAAACCATCACCCCCAGGCCAACACCATGGTCCAGTACACCCGCCCGGCCGATGGCTCCACGGACCTGGCCTGGCCCTTCGGGAAGCTCGAAGGCCTCGACCGCGACGACCTCCGAATGACCGCCTACGAGGTATTCTTCACGTCGTGCCGGTCCTCCCCGGGGTTCGGAGGAAGGAGCGCCTTAACTTACTACCCATCGGACGGTGGAGATAACGGTTCGAGTCTCGGGTCTCCGGTGAAGGCGCCCGGGGTGGGGATGGCGGTGACGAGCCGGATAAAGAGGGCGTTGGGGTTGAAGATGCTGAGGCGGTCGCCCTCGCGGAGGACGAGCTCGTGCGGCTCGAATCCCGGGTCACCCATCGGAGGCGGGGGCGGGGTTGGGTCGAACCCGGGATCAAGCCCGGGGATGAGCTTTACGGCGCCGCCGCATGCAAGGCCGAGGCGGCCGATGACTTCGGCGGAGATCATGAGGCAGCAGATGAGGGTGACGGAGCAGAGCGACAACCGGCTCCGGAAGACGCTCATGAGGACCCTGGTTGGCCAAGTACGTGATGTTTGCGTGTAATGCATGGCTACAGGGACATTTTGACCCTGCCATCGCGTTCCCAAAAGCTTTTTTCAAAGTAGAAGCAGTTGTTTGACGCGTTTTTTAATAACGATTACGCAATTTTTACCTTTTTAAAAACAACACCAAAAGTGATTCTCTTTTTTTAAAAATAATATTGTGGGTATGAATGTAATCAATTTAAGAACCGATAGCAATCTCAAACTGGCCATGACAGTCATGACCTTATGCCTAATATGAGATATACTCATGATGTTTGAATATGCACAATGTCACAAACTTACAAATCATAACTTTATCAAAATTCGTACACCTGCTGTTATATTATGCCATGAAAAATCAACAAGAGTTTCATTTTAAAGATCATCGGTATGCGCATCGTAGATTTGTGCTTGTGGAGTAGCTAATGTAAGCCAGCAGCGCCGGCAATGGTGAGTGCTAGGGACTTTGCATGCCCGGTCATGTTATTCTCCGCCTCCCCGCAGCAGTCATTCCCCTTTGTTCTTCTTTTCACTCTTTGTTTTTTTGTTTCTGTTTTCTTCTGGTACATTTTTGTTGTTTTCCACTGGAATCTTCAGCCAGAATCTTACCTTCTGTTATGGTTCTTGTTACTTTCTAGTTGCTTAATTAGATATGGTTACTGGATTATAAAACTTAGAGCAAAAAGTAATTTGGTACATAAACTTCTTGATATGAACAGATGGGCAGGCGAGCAGAGACGATAATTCTGCCACTAGAGCTCCTCCGCCATCTAAAGCCGTCCGAATTCAACGATTCCCACGAGTACCATCTATGGCAAAAGCGTCAGCTAAAGATTCTCGAGGCAGGACTCCTCCTGCACCCCTCGATCCCACTAGAAAAGTCCAACACATTCGCAATGCGCCTCAGAGAAATCATTCGTGCCTGTGACACAAAAGCAATAGACACGGGAAAGAACACCGAGACAATGAGAACGCTTTGCAACTGCGTGGTTTCCTTGTCATGGAGAAGCCCCGATGGCTCTCCTACCGATGTTTGCCACTGGGCTGACGGGTTCCCCCTCAATGTCCACCTCTATATCGCGCTCCTCCACGCCATATTTGACATCAAGGACGAGACATTGGTCCTTGATGAGATCGATGAGCTACTCGAGCTGATGAAGAAGACTTGGTCTACTTTGGCCATCAATAGGTCAATGCACAACTTGTGTTTTACCTGGGTGTTGTTTGAGCAATATATTACGACAGGGCAAGTGGAGGGAGATCTACTTGGCGCCTCGCTTGCTATGTTGGCTGAGGTAGCAAATGATGCTAAGAAAGTAGACCGAGAGCCTATTTATGTGAAGATGTTGGCATGGGGATTGAGCTCGATGAAACGGTGGTTAGAAAAGAGACTGTTTGATTATCATGGAAGCTTTCATAGGGCAACTGTTGGGTTCTTGGAGAGCATTCTTCCTCTGGTTTTTTCAGCAACAAAGATATTGGAAGAAGATGTACCAGGATTTTCGACAGTAGCACAAGAGAAAGGGGAAGTAGTATCAGATTCAACCGGGAACCGGGTTGATCACTACATACGAACGTCATTGAGGAATGCATTTGCTAAGGTATATTAACTTTGGGACTTCCGCAATAAAATGGGACTGCACTTGTTACATGATTATCGCAAGCATATATAGAAGACATTTTGTCACTGTGGCTAAACAACGCACCTTGAAGTTTGCTCACTCGCTTATGTTAAAAGTTGAACATTCTTTTTTGAATCAGTAGACCATAAAGTTACAATATGCTAGTCGTAACCTTTACTTTTTAGCGTTAGTTTTGCACCAACAGATGTTATGAGGTGATGGAAGTGTCTCTAAGGACATTTAGCAATGCACAATGGTTGCTACGAAAGCAACAATAAAGGCCAACATATCTGACCAGTAAAATGACGGTAATCTCAAATTTCCAGAATGCATAGCATTAGAGTTCTCTGTGCAAAAATAAGAAAAAAAAAATGTTCTGGGCGTCAAACCAGGCATTCTACAGTTTGTGCAATTAGCAAGTTCTTTTTAATACAATCTTTACTTATGTTTTACCAATCTAATGAAAGACGTGTCTCTGTTTTGTTATTGTTTATTATGATCCCCAAAAGCTGCTAGAAGATGGAAATTTCAATGGCACAAGTGTACAAGAAGTGAGCGAAACCCTTTTGAAATTAGCAGACCAAGTCGAAGAATTGGCCTTGAAGGAAAGGGAAATCTTCAGTCCAGTACTTAAAAAATGGCATCCAATTGCAGCCGGAGTAGCAGCAGTGACACTACATACTTGCTATGGAACCATGTTGAAGCAATACTTGGCTGGGGCATCGTCCTTGACAAACGAGACAATCACGGTACTGCAGAGGGCTGGGAAGCTAGAAAAGGTTTTGGTTCAGGTGGTGGTTGAAGACTCTGTTGAGTGCGAAGATGGAGGCAAAGCGATCGTGAGGGAGATGGTTCCTTATGAAGTTGATTCAATAATATTGAGATATTTGAGGCAATGGATTCAAGAGAGGCTGAAGAAAGGGAAAGATGTTTTTCAAAGAGCGAAAGAAACTGAAGTAAGTAAATGCACTTTCTCCTTTTGACATCAGCACAGAATAATGCCTGAATATGCAAGGGGGAGGGCTTTTAGATTTATTACTTTCGGTTTAATTATTAAGAAAATGAAGAGTAATTTTACTATCTAAATTGTGCTGTAGACATGGAATCCGAAGTCAAAGAATGAGCCTTATGCACAATCAGCTGTTGAGCTAATGAAGCATGCAAAAGAGGCTGTGGATGACTTCTTTGAAATACCAATCAGCATTACCGAGGATTTAGTTCATGATCTTGCGAATGGCTTAGAGCACCTCTTCCGGGACTACACTACATTCGTTGCCTCATGTGGTAAGAACATCTCTCTAACATAGAGCTCACACAACAGGCCTTGTTTGGTTCGCTTGACTAAATTTAGACAAAAACAGAATGCACTGACTTCTACAGTTTGCGGTGTAAGGATTGGTTACGGGCGTTAACATTCTCATGTTTGGGCTTGAAAAGTACTTGACAAATGCCATAATGTTATGCTCATTCCATTCCTGCGTCTCATATATGTTGTTTGGCAGAATCAATAAGCTCCTTGTAAAGATGGCTCATAAACTTTATACAAGTAGGGTAAGGTCACAACAACTGCCAATATATACAAGTAAGGTAAGGTCACAACAACTGCCAAATAAGTTCCTTTCTTGAATCTGCAAAACCTGTAATGCAGACTAAATTTTGTTGACAATTTTTGTGAAATATGGCAGTTGAGATGGCATGATTTTTGGTTGAGTTTCTACACTCTTTTCTTTTGTAGAGAAATAACCAGTGCATTTTCTTTCCTTCCATTTTCCTCTTATATTTGTGTAAGCACTTGATCTTTTAGAACTACATATCAAGGCATGCACTTTTAGTTAGAACTACTTGATGTTGTACCCCTTGCAGGATCAAAGCAAAGCTATATTCCAACACTCCCTCCCTTGACGCGATGCAGCCGAGACTCAAAGTTCATCAAGTTATGGAGAAAGGCTAGCCCTTGTAATGCTGGTGTTGAAGACTCGAACTCAAATGGATCAAATGAAGGCAACCATCCTCGCCCCTCCACCAGCCGTGGCACGCAACGCCTCTACATACGCCTGAACACCCTGCACTACCTTCTTTCGCAACTCCATTCCCTTGACAAAACGCTCTCCCTTTCCCCTCGTGTTGTTCCCTCCCCGCGCAGCCGCTTTGGTAACAACCGCCGCCAACTTGGTAACTCCTCTTCTTACTTCGATCACTCCAGGTCAGCAATTGAAGCAGCCTCGCAACATGTCTCCGAAGTTGCTGCCTACCGGCTGATTTTCCTCGACTCAAATGCTGTATTCTACGGAAGCCTATATATTGGTGATGTAGAAAATGCACGTATTCGACCGGCTCTAAGACTTCTCAAGCAAAACCTTACTCTACTAGGTGCAATTGTAACTGACAGGGCCCAACCTCTTGCGGTAAAAGAGGTAATGAAGGCTTCTTTCGAGGCCTACCTTACGGTTTTGTTAGCCGGGGGAAGCTCAAGGATATTTACACGGTCGGACCATGAGATGATTGAGGAGGATTTCGAGAGTCTGAAACGGGTTTTCTGCACGTGTGGAGAGGGGTTGATCGCGGAGGACGTGGTGGACCGGGAGGCCGAGACGGTGGAAGGGGTGGTGGGGTTGATGGGGCAGTCGACCGAGCAATTGGTGGAGGATTTCAGCATCGTGGCTTGTGAAACAAGTGGGATTGGTGTTGTGGGCGCAGGGCAAAAGTTGCCTATGCCTCCCACAACAGGAAGATGGAATAGAGCTGATCCTAACACCATACTGAGGGTATTGTGCCATAGAAATGACCGCGTCGCGAATCACTTCTTGAAGAGAACATTCCAGTTAGCAAAGAGGAGGTGAATTCCATAAATAAGTTGATTTTACATGTATAGTTGCAATTGAAGGGTCACATTTTGGAAAACATGTACTGTGCCCAAGATTTGGAAGATAATGTGAAGGAGATTGCATAGTAACATGACTCGGTTTATTTGTAACTTGAGAGAGGATTGTATTAATTCTGTCTTCTCAGTTTTTATAGGGCTAGGCAAATGTTAGTCCTTACTCCTTATAATTGCTAATGGAATGTGAAACATAAAGGTTCTTTTCTGTAATACCCCATTATTTCAAATATTTGCTATCACTTTAAATAAATAAGTAAATAAATAAGTTTGTGGCCTTTTCGTAATATATTAGAAATGTTTTGGTGTGTTTCGAATAAGTGGCTAAAGTTCAGGGGGTGTTTGCGTAATTTTCCAATTGGTTTCGATATAAGTAGTTCTTTCTTCTTCCAGCCTCTCTTTCATTCCTCTTGCTGCCCCTTTTGGACTTGATCATTGGACTTGAATATTTATCTTGCT
>JAVXUO010002368.1:0-46086 GCA_033065855.1 Escallonia rubra | reverse complement strand
TTATGTTTGCAATTTACAAGTTGGATTTTTTTTTGCAAACTCGATCTTGGATTTGAACTGCTGATGCCTCTCTCTCAAATTTCTCTCTAAACGTAGATAATTGAATGTAACCCCTCCTTGTTTCATCACCACCCACCGGTTACCATGACCACCACCGCCATTACAAACAGTCAAACAACAAGGTTCCCACCACCTCCGCCATCATACACACCACTGTTAATGACTTACCAGGAACGTACCGACCACAGCCTTCGCAACGCCACCATCACCAAGACCCATCACCCACCACATGCCATTATCAGATTCACCAGATCTCTAAAACTTTTCACTCAAACGTACCTCTAGCTTTGCATTTTACGTAGTATTAGGTATCTCATTAGACGCATACATCATTAGACCACTTTTACCATGAACTTTCCCGTGCTTTCTGGAGTTATGTTCCCCATTTCCATTGCCTAATTTGTGTTGTTTCTGGTTCCTAGACAAACAAACATATATTTTCTCTTCATAATTCCATGAAACTAATACATAAGATGATTGCAAGTAAAAGTAGATAAAGAAATAGGAACCATCATCATGAGCTAAAAAGAAATGTGCATGTCCAAAAAGTTAAATAAAAAGAGAAAAATATGAGGTAGAGAGAGAATGAAGCACGAGAAAAAAGAGGAAAGAAAAAAAAAGTAACTAACTCAATATGGTTTAGGGCCAGATTTAGGGCCGAAAAGAGGGCCGGGGCCGGGCCTGGCCGGGCTGGGCTTTTATGGAAAATTTCACGGCCTGGACCTGGCCCTAGCCCTTGGCCTTATGGACCAGGGCCGCACTGTTCACCATTTAGGCCCGGGCCAGCCCGGGCCGTTTTAGGGCCGACCCACGGGCGGCTTGGCCCTTTTGACATCTCTAGGACATTCGATGTTATTTCGTTTCCTACTTCCAAAAGTAGTTCAGGCCTTCTTATAACCTTATCCTTAGTGGGGCTGATTTAATTTCTTATTTAAATAGGTTACCTTTGGAAACCCTATCGAATATTCATTTACTTCAACCTTTCACCCCTGATGAGATTAAAATAGTGATTTTTCAGCTAGGTTGCTATAAAGCCCTCGAGCCTGATGGTATTCCAGCGGTCTCAAATCAAACATGTTGGAATGTGATAGGACCGTTGGTAATTAAAGTAGTTCTATCATTTCTTAACTCTCGCAGAATGCTTCGAGAGACTAATTGCTCCTTTATCAATCTACTTCCAAAATTTTTATCTCCGACGGTTGCTTCAGATTTTCGTCTGATCAGTTTGTGTAATGTGATCTACAAAATCATCTCCAAAGTTTTGGTTAATCGGATGAGTCCTATTATGAAAGACCTTGTTTCCCCTTTTCAAAATGCTTTTAGGTCAGGTAGCAGTATTTTCTGACAATATTATGTTAACCCAAGATTTAACTGACTACGTTCGTCGAAGAAAAAGTGGAGGATTCACTTTGGTTTCTCTTAAACTTGATATGAGTAAAGCGTTTGATCGTTTAAATTGGGATTTTATCCGAGAGGTTTTATCTTATTTGGGGTTTCCCAGTCAATGGTCTTATCTTGTTCTACAATGTGTTACTTTTGTTTCCTATTCAATTCTGGTGAATGGGGCTTCTACGTCAAGCTTTACTCTGACTTGTGGCATTAGGCAATGTGATCCTTTGTCACCTTATCTTTTTATTCTCTACTCTAAGATTTTATTTGCAGCTATTATTGCTGAGGAGAGGCAGGGGAAAATCGAAGGTATAAAAGCGGGAAAACTTCTCCTTCAGTTTCTCACCTCACGCATGCAGATGACTTATATCTTTTTTTTAGACTTCGAAAAGAAATTAGTCGTACTATTACAGAGGTTAAGAATGAAATCTCTCTCTATTGTAAATGGTCGGGACAATTTATTTATTGGAATAAGTCTACTCTCGGGATAAGTCCTAATGCTTCGAGTTCTGTTAAAGCACTTATTGAGATGGGATTTAACTTACACGCCATTCTAACCTTTGGTAAACATTTTGGTGTTAATTTGGATATGACGGCTCAGAAAAAAGGAAATCTTCTGTAGCCTAGTGGTTCGGGTTCAAGATCGTTATGCTCACTGGTTGGGTCTCCTTTTAAATAAGGCTGGTCACGCTAATTTAATATTGTCACTTCTTTCTTCACTCCTTGTTCATTACATGTCTGTCTATAGATTTCCCCTTCATGTTTTCTCACAGTTAAATCAAATTCTTGCTCGTTTCTAGTGGTCGGGTGAGGCCAACTGCAAGTCTATTCATTGGGTTGTCTGGCCTACTCTTTGTCTACCTAAAAGTCTTGGTGGACTCGATTTTTGAAACTTTAGACTATTTAATCAAGTTTTGTTAACTAAACAAGCTTGGAAGCTTTGGACTCAACCGAGTACAGTTTTAACCAGAGTCTTAAAAGTTGATACTTCTCTTCAAAAGAATTCCTTCATATTTAGCATACAGGGGTTGGGTCTTGGATTTGGCATAATCTTCTAGTGGGACAAATATTGTTAAAACAGACTATACAATAGCAAATTGGGGATGGGAGGTCTATTTTGGTATGGATGGATTGGTGTTTTCCAAACATAGCTCTTGCCCAGTTAAAAGTCTTCGGCCTCCCTGACAACTCACACTTGACTGTCAACCATATGTTTCTTCCAAACTCGCGAACTTGGAATCTAAACCTTCTTGTCGCTGAGATCCTTAACCTTGTATTCCTTTCAGACAATACGCATGATATTAGATTCTGGCCACATGGGAGTTATTGTTCCTTTTCAGTTAATAGAGCCTATAAGGCTCTAGTGTTTCAAAGTAAGGAGCACTCAAAGGTTGAGACTGAGTTTTGAATGTGTATTTGGAAGAAACTTTGGAAACTCTCAATCCCTGAAAAATTCAAGTATTTTCCTTGGCAACTCTTGCATCAACAATTGTCGTTTATGTTCGAACGGATCTAAAGGAAATGCCATGTTTTAGATATTTTCCACCCTATTTTAAATTTACTTCGAAACTCATAAACATCTCTTCCTGGAATGTTACTTAGTTCAAATACTTTGGCAGACTAAGAATGGGACTAACCAATTGGGGGTTAATTTTAGTTCTGTGAAATCTTGGTTGGTTCACTGGTTAAGTAAGCCATTCTTCTATAACACTAAGGTTTTGAAACGATCCCTTTGGATCGTCGTTATGCTCTGGCATATCTGAATTGGACACAATGCTTTAGTTTTCAAAGAAGAGCACTTTTGCACAAATAATATTTTGATGTAAGCTCACATCTCATTTGGTAACATATGTGCTACGCATTCCTTTATTCAATGTTTCCGAAAAATTCAGCTTCATGAGACTCGACTAGATCTTAGACCTATACATCAAATACCCTCCTTTGAACATTTCAACTGTCCTCTTTATTTCTCCTACATTATGTTCTATTTAGTGACGAAAGCAGATGGTTTTGATCATTTTGGCGTCGGCTTGGTTTTGCTAAACTCTTCATGGGTTCCGATGGGTGCTACTACCATGGTTTTTTTAACAGTTGATCTGATCAATCCTACAACTTCTACTATTTTTTATGCTATTGACTGGCTGCACAATGCTAATTTTTTACATATTATATTGTTACGTTCTTCCCCACAAATGGAGCTTCACACTTAGTAGCAGGAGCTTAAATTTTGTCCAGGATGACCATTAGCTGCAGGAAGTTGCATTCGTTGCATATCACCCTAGATAATTAACTATTTCATCAGCTTTGGCATCTTTTGCTTGCCGATCAGGAAAAGGTATTCAGCATGAATGGCTTGTTTCTATATAGCATGCAGTTCTCCTTACTTGATTGTGCCCATCGTTGATCTTTCCTAAGTGGTGTTTTGTTTGTTGTAGTCTTGTTTTGTGGTCATCCACTCATGTTGGATGGGGTTGTCCTCCACTTCTCATTCCTTTCTAGGTTTCTTAATTTTGTAACCTACTTTAATGGATGGGGTTGTCATCCACAATGATATGTTTCGGAACTTTCTCTCTAGTTCTTGGTATATATTTTTACTTTCAATGAAAAAAAAATTGCAGATGTGTGTGTGTGTAGGGGGTTGATCCATTTCGAGCGCTTGAGAAAAACACTATTTTTCTAGCTGTGATCTAACCATCCACTGAACATCACGGATGGTTGAGATCGCATTTCTTTTAAAGCTTCTTGCTAGCTTGCTCCTGCAACCAGCGGGCTATCCATTTTACCAATACTCCCAAAATACCCCAGCTCCTCCCTTTAGTGCAGAAAAAAAGTCCATGCAGCCCGCTCTTGCAACAAGCGGGCTCCTAGGACTTGTTTTTTTTCCTCTTCTTCCTCCTCCCCCAATCCCCCTTCACACTGTACCACTCAACCCTCTCCAAACATACCACCGCACATATAGACACACGTGCGTGGACGCACGCACTCATACACATACATAAGGCTCACACACAATCAGTCTCTATCTCTCTCTCACACACACACAGAATCGTGCTCAAACACACATACAAAGAATGTGTGCAGGCCTGTGTGTGTGTGTGCGCGCGCGCGCGCGTGTGAAAGGGGGGCGCGGGGAGGTGGAGAAAGAAGAAAGAAAGAAAATTAAAGCTTTTCACGCAAACCACTTGTTGGAGGAGTGGGTTGTGTGAGACTTCTTTTTTGTTTTTTCTTTCTCACTAAGCAGAGCGGTTGGGATATCTTGAGAATATCGAGAGAATAGATAGTCTGCTGGTTACACAAGCGAGCTGGCAAGAAGTAAAAAGAAAAAAAGCCTGATTTCAGCCGTCCGCGACGTTGAGGGATTGCTCGATCATAACTAGATAGATAGCATTCTATCAAACATGTGAAATGAATTAGTCCCCATATATATAGTACAGTATGTACATAAATCAATTCAAGGGGCAAAAGAATAAAAAACTGAAGATAGCCGTTTCAATTTTTGCATGAGGCAGAAAACGGATTTTGCTTAGGCTAATCATATCGTTGGGGATATGAAAATTACAATGAGGTGATCATGTCCCTGAATCCAATATGCTAAATGCGTATGGTATCACCACTTGAGGCGATGTATCTTATTATTATGCACTAATTCAAGTGAAAGCGAAGCACGACATTCTTTGGATCTACGATGAAGACGTTCAACTCTCATTTATCACATCCTTGGTGGAATGTTGAGGTTCCCCAATAATAAGAGTCTGTTTTAGGCTGAAAAAGAAATTGAAAACCCAACACTCTCTCTTGCTGCTGCTGCTGCTGCTGCTGCTACAGCTATGCACGTGCCTGGCAAGTGACCGTCCAACACTTTAAAGAAGGCCAACCATCATTTAACACCTTCTCACCGGTTACCATAAATTCCCCAGAGCCACCTCTCTCCCTCTATCTCTCTCTCTCTCTCCCTCTCCCTGCTAATGACGTAATCACCGGCCGAATCATCTCGCTTTCCGTTCTTATAAAGCTCTTAACAAAACCACCCAAAAAAAATAAAAAAACCTAACATTAGCCCACATATTGCATAACTTTCACAATGCCTCGCTTCTATGCCCCGCCGCCGCTTCTCACCATCGTCGGCGGCACCGCCGCCACCACTTTACAGCCCCAGCTCTACTACAACGGCGACACCCCTCAAAACAGGCCGCCGTCCTCCGCCTCCTCCTCCTCGGTTATGATAGTCGTCATCATCATAGCCTCCGCCATCATCGTCTCCGCCTCCCTCTACCTCCTCCTCCGCTTCCTCTCCCGCCGCTTCCACCGCTCCTTCCGCACCTTCTCCGCGGCCGACGACGTCGTCTCCTCCCGCAACCTCCGCTGCCTCAACGACCGAAACGGACAAACAAACGAGTTACTCGACTCGCTCCCGCTCTTCACGTTTGGCTCCGTCACCGGCAACGCCACCGGCGGCGACTGCGCCGTCTGCCTCTCCAAGTTCGAGTCGAACGATCAGCTCCGGCTCCTGCCGCTCTGCTGCCACGCGTTCCACTCCGGCTGCATCGACACGTGGCTCGCCGCCAATCAGACATGTCCTTTATGCAGGTCCACCGTTCACCCTACTGAGGCCGATGTGCTGAACAAGTTAGTGTCGGAATCGGAGGCCGGAATTCTCGGCAACAGCTTCCGGATCGAGATCGGGAGCGTCAGCCAACGGCGAGCCCCGTCGGAATCCGGCCGGAGGACCTACTCCATCGGCTCGTTCGACTACATTGTCGACGAAGGGTACGAGGTTTCCGTCGGGTCCACACACCGCCGAGGAGCGTCGGACTGTACGGAAAAGGACTCCGCCGGAGCCCCGGTTTCTCAGCCCGAACCGCCGGGAGAAATCCTAGCTGCCGAAGTCGCCGGCGGACGGAGTTGGCTGAGGGACTATGTCGACCGAATTTCGGCCATTTCTGTTTCATCTCGTGCGATGTCGTTTCGGAGCTCCGGCAGGTTCTTCACTGGGAGTAGCCGCCGGAGCGAAAACGCCGTCGTCGCGGCTGCCGAGGATGTGGAGGCGAATAGAGTCGGAGAGGAGATCAGCGAGTTGTTTCGATGGCTTTCTGGGGTATGATTTGTAAATTCGGTATAAAATGTTGGGTCAATCACTTTTACGTTCTTCGCATGATCTCCTTCTCTTGCTGTATTCACTCCACTATTGGGAGTGGATGTAGCAAAAATGGGAGTGTGGATATAGATAGTGTTCTGTTTTTGTTTTTTTCTGCTGTTTGAATTTGGGTGACATAATACGCCGCAGTGGGTTGGTTTGTCTTTGCTACGAATTGGTTGAAGGGTATGATTTAGGTGGATAGCAAATTCAGTGGTGGATTTAGTGCCTTTTTGAGCTTATTTTGATCAAACTTCACAATTTGTTCACCTAAACTGAGCTAAACTTTTGAAGGCCAAATTTTTCGTCACCGTCCATTCGGAGACATCCGGCACGACCAAATCTGTGATGCTCTCTCTAGATCAAAGCCATGCTTGGCTTACTTCAAAAGAGTAATTTTGGCATCATACTGTTCCGCTTATTAGTTTGGGTGATACACACACAGCCTAAAACCAATTATATATATTATGCAAGTGCAAAATATATGCAGTTATGAAATTTGCGAAGTGGTTCTCATTCAGACCACGGGGCAAGTCACATGGGTTTATTGATGTGTACCCACCCCATGAATGAGTTAATGCCTCTTCCTTTTATTAAAAGTTAATAATCGAAAGCAGAATTACAACATTCCCCTTCTTCCAGCCAAGTTAATATTTGCTCTCGTCTCGTCTCCTACAAAAATGTGGGTTCTTTGTCATTCTTGGTGTCCTCAGGTCTAGCAATTTGCACAAGTAATGACACTTTTCATGATCAGATGTCGATCAATTTGTTTTCACATGTGCGTAGCTCATCATCTTTTTGTAATCCGGCCAAACCCCAGAATAAATCCAAATCACTAAGAATCTGACCAGTTCATTAACAATGGATTAATGGCGTCCGTCTAAATTAATCCATAATTAAATGGTCATCACGTACAACTTGGTTATGCATGAATGTATATATATGTTTATATTAGAGTGGACTATCGAAAAAGCCAAAAGCCTGGATGGAGGCTTGGACGAGATTCATTAATTGTTGTGCTTACATACATGTTTTGCAAGGAAAACGGTTGATCCCAACAAGCTTTTCTAAATAGTCTTTACGAATGGATTTTACGTGCTCTACAAGCATGATCTGTTTTCTACTTTGATAAGCTAAAGGAGGGCTTTGTTCGAGTCAGCCAAGACTAAAGGGAAATTCTTCGTCCACCACATACTACACTCCCACTGACCACACCTCTTTAATTTGTTCTTTAATTTGGCATGGATTTTGCTCTTTGAATTCGATTTTTCTAATTTGGTCAAATGCAGAAGCTTTCTTGCGTGCTTTTTATTCCACCACAAGAAACTTCACTTTGTTGTCCAAACTCCTCATTTGGACGTCGTCTAGTGCAAAATATTTGCATGAGATATAGAGACTAACATACACTTAACGGACAGGAAATGTAATGCCGTAGTCTGCATGAGCATGTTCTTGAATTCATGACAAGTGGTATCAATTAAACAAATAGTCTTTGAATATTTGTGATGTTCAGGCCACTTCTGGCAATAGACAGTGCATTTGACCTCTTAGATGGAGTGTCAAAAGGTGCGTGGCAAAGTGACAAAGAGCAATATTTATATAGCATTCAACAAAAAGCAATATTTATTTAGAAAGAGTAGTGAGATCAATCGTAAACTTGTCAAATCTCAATCGTCCATCAAAGTTATGAGATTGAGGTCCATAAGCCTCTTATACGCCATAAATAATTAGTGTATTGGATGATAAGATTAAATAGGCCCACAAAGTTATTTAGCCAATTTAATTAATTAATGTCCAAGTCCAATTAATAGTCAACACTAGTATGATCCGGTAGGCCACCTAATTGGATTAAACCGATTGAATCGAACACGCAGAGGCAGGATTGAACGAGTCACAGAAAAAAGAGTGTTCTTGAGCTCGTAAAGTTCCAACCCACCTCCATCCCCACTTCAAGAAACAGTGAAATCGTTGATTGCAAGAAAAACAAGAACAAAATTGAATTCCCAGGAAAAGTAAATGGAGGAAAGAGGAAAAACGTGAAAGGAAAGCAATGTTTCAAGGAGGAAGAGAATAGAGGAGAAACAAATTGTGGCACATTGTCTCACCTTTTTTACCCCTCCAAAAGTGGAAATTTTTGAGAAATGAAAGATAGTAATCACCATTCTGTCGTTATTAGTTTCTGATGATTGGAGTAGTGCGAAAGCAGAGGCGTACCTTAAATCGCTCGTTAAATCCGACTAGTTTTCGTTCTTCTTCGTTAGTCATCTCATTGTCGAACCAACTGAAATTGTGTCAAAACACTGGAAGAAGTGGCCACTAGTCACTCGTTAATTGCACAAATGAAAAACTAAGGCCCCCCTTGCCCAGTCACTGATTTAGGGTGAAAATTCCGGTGGTGGATGAGCTTTGGTCGTGGAGAAGATGGTTATCTTTATAAATAGTGGACAGGTACACGGGACCCTCACAACGGTTCCTTTGCAACCCTTCATGAATGGTGTGTAACCACCTTTTCTCTAAACAGATTGGAGCTCTCTTTGGCCGCACATGGGTCTAGTCTGAATGGGATTCTGACTCAGATTTTCTACATATCCCACTCGGGCACAAAGGGCACCAATAACAGTCTATCTCTTATAAATCACATCATATACTCCTTATACTGGTTAATGATCTATGCCACTGACGAGTACGTTTAAACAAAGGTGGCAGCCCCTTATTAAGTCTCCATTAGGGAAAAAACTAACCCGTGCCCCAACAAACTTAGCCACATTGGATTGAGCATTTCTAATCCCTCGAGAGTCGAAACTCTGAGCATGCTCAATCTTTCACTCGGTAATGTGCTCTTGTTCAGTTTTTCAAAAATATACATATACATATAATGAATTAATGAAAAAACTTCAAAAATTATTGACCATCAATGAGCATCAGACATCGCATCTAAATAAGAATGTGTTGCTAGAGATGTTTTTTTCCTTGGCTATCATGCCACTTATCTTTGGTTTGACTGCTTTCCTAGAAATATTCCTTTAAACCGTATCTCATGGCCATAGGTAACGTACTAACGTAGCAACAACGAACCTCAACTTTATGACATAGTCTAAGGTTTTCAAAGGGTACAATAAGGTCAATACAATGACCTATAAGGCTCATTAATGAGAAAATAGGGATTAATCTCTCACTCCCCATTTGGTTGACTTATAATAAGCACGTGCATTATGATGGACATGCTACGGTATTATACCAAACAAAGTGAGGATGTCACTTTCTAATGTCAAATACCGTACAAATCTTGGTCTAGTCCCTATCTAAGCGTCTAACCTAAGATTCTCAAACTGGATGTATTTTCAAGTTATCCACTTAAGATCTGACATTCAACTTTCTCAGGCTACTTAAAAACAAAAAATGGGGGTTATAAAAACCTCATCTTGGCCATGCCAAGGCGACGTTTATATCAAGAGAGCTCTACACAATTGAACTCTTATGTCACATCTCGCTCTCTACACATGCGACGAGGTGGTTGCTGTGTGAGCCAGCCAACCATGTATAAGTCTGGTGACATCCATTAATTCGATCATGATAATGTGTGTGATTTGCTAATATCTTATGCCATACTGTTATTGACTCAAGCTAACCTCAAACTATTAAAAAGTATCACAAGTACATAAGGTACACATCAACTAATCATATATTAGATTATGCAAAGACTCAAACTTCTGACATGATGGTGAAAGGGATCCCTAGCGAGTGGTGTAGTCAATAGGTCAGTCACCATCCCTTTCGTAGGGATATGCCCTAGTACGACCTTTCCATGTGCAACTCTATCTCAAATGAAGTGATAACAAGACTCTATGTGCTTCGTTTTTCCATGGTACTTAGGGTCCTTCACATACTTAAGAGAAACTATACTGTAAGAGTAAATATTCACAGGATCTATAGCATGTGGTACTATCTCAAGTAATGCTAAGAATATTTTGAACCATATACCTTCTTAAACAGCCACCTTAACATGCAATATATTCAGATTCCAACGTGGACAATGTTATGCAAGATTGCTTTTTGCTTGACCATGAAATGGCACCATTACTGAGTAAGAATGCATATCCTGAAATGGACTTATGCTCGTCCAAATCACCACTCCAATCTGCATCACTATAGCCTTTGAAATGTATGTTACCTCCATGGTAACAAAGCATATAGTCGGCAGTGCCACAAAGGCATTCCAATCTCCTTTTTATTGCTTTGCAATGAGCAATTCTTGGATTTCTCTGGAAGCGGCTCACTAACCCAGCAGTGTAACATATATCTGGTCGTGTACACATCATGGCATACATTAAACCTCCAATAGCACAAGCATAGGGTATCTGAGACATCTTATTCTTTTCAACTTCGGTCTTAGGACAGAGATCAAGGCTCAATTTATGACCTTTCTTGACAGAGGTGTTTATAGGTGTAGCATTGTGCATACGGAACCGCTCAAGAACCTTTCTTATGTAAGTCTTTTGAGACAAACCAAGAAGTTCCTTTGAAAGATCCCGTTGGATCTTTACCACAAGCATATAATTTTGTTCTCCCATATCCTTCATGTCAAAGTTGGAGGATAACCAATCTTTAGTGGCAATAATCATCTTCATGTCATTTCTGGCCAACAAATTATCGTGAACATATAATATAAGGATAGTAAAACTCCTTCAAGACCGCTTTGTGTGAACATAATCGTGTTCCTCAATCATCTTAAAGCTGAAAGAAATCATAGCTTGATGAAATCTGACGTACCAAAGCCAAGATGACTGCTTTAGGCCATATATAGAATGTTTGACCTTACACACTTTGTGCTCTTGTCCTTTGACCACAAAGCCAATTGGTTGATCCATGAAGATCTCCTCATCTAGTTCTCTATCAAGAAAAGTTATTTTAATATCCATCTAAAAGAACTCTAAATCCAAATGGGCGACGACGGCAAGAATAAGGCAAATAGAGGCAAACCTGACAATAGTTGAGAAGGTATCCTCATAACCTACACCCTCTTTTTGGGTGTAACCTTTCACCACGAGACAGGCCTTATACTTCTCAATCGTCCCATCTCATTTGCGCTCAACATTTAGAACGCATTTGTTCCCAATAGATTTGTGCCCAGGTGGAAGATCAAAAAGTTCCCAGACTTGATTCTTTTCTATCGAACCCATTTCCTCTTGCAAAGCAGCTAGTCAGTCCTTAGCAGCGGGTGATGTAGGAGCCTCGTGATAAGAATTGGGCTCGTCATCAAGTGATGCACACATGTAAGGTTCCTCCTTAATCCTAAAATGACGACGAGAAATGTTTCCATGTTGAATTCTACGCAATTGAGGTTCTTGGAGTCATCATCAACTGGTGTGTATCCACTAGATTATGAGTCAATTTTATATGGTAGATCTCTCCCACTATCGTCAACACCCATAGGATCATCATTACCCCACTGTGAATTTGATTAGATACTCCCATTATCCTCAACAATGATAGGGTCATCATTATAGTGTTGAGAATTTAATGGGACACTCCCACTACCCTCAACTTTCATTGGGTCATCATGACCATGTTGGGAATTCAACTCCCCATCCTTGTTGATAGCCAACGTAGAGACTCCATCTGACTCAACAATTTCATAAAGCTCTGCATCGTTTTTTACTTCTCCCCTACTTGGAAACGCATCTTTAAGAAAATCCACATTGCGGGACTCAATTTCAGTCATAACGCCATTAGGTCGTTCATGTAACATCACATATCCTTTAGAATTTTCTAGATATCTAATGAATATCCACTTGTGGCCTCTAAGACCTAATTTTCCACAAGGATGGGATGTCACATGTATAGACCTGGCAAACGGGTATACCCGCCCGCCGGATACGGGTAAAATCTGGCCTGGTCCGGCTAAAGATGGGTCGGGCATATTTTACCTGGGTCTTTTCGGGTAGGCATTTTGAGAACCCGTACCCTACCCTTGTGGGTAGGGTATTACCCACGGGTAACTCACCCATTTCCTGATTAATTGTTTTTTAGAATAAACAAATTTTAAAAACCTACAAACTAGACATATTTTGACCTCAAACAATCGGATAATTCATTATTTCTCCATCAATTCATTACACAGCGATCTACACATCAATCTGAACATCCTTCAATCAAAACAAAAAAATAAATATCTGAACATCTTAAAATTTAAAAAAAATCTGAAAATCTTTCAATTGAAAAAAAAAATCTGAACCAACAACCACAAGGCGACGGAGTGACCAATCGGTGCAACTGGGCAATGGAGTGAGGGATCTCTGGCAACTACGCGATGAGGTGACGGCGAGACGGAGTGACCGATCGGTGGCAAAGGGGTGACAGATCGGTGGTGACAATGTGACGGAGTGACCACGTGACGACTTGGCAGCGGATATGCGGTAGATCCGGGAATGACTGAACGATGTGGCACCATGGGTGGAGTAGGGTGGTCGTGGGTGGTAGATCTGTGAGAGGGTGAGGGACTTGAAAAAGGGGACCTATGAGAGTGAGAGAGACTTGAGAGTTGAGAGGCAGGGGCGGCGGAAGTCAGAAGAGGAGAGAATGAGAGGTGTTAGCCCTAAAAGGTATATATATACTCACATAATCGGATAAACCCGGGTACCCGGTAACCAACCCAAACTGACCCGAATTTTACGGGTTGGTTCGGGTACGGGTCTAATTTCAGCGAGTCTCCTAATTATGTACCCGTACCCGGTTTTTTTGACCGGGTACGGGTAGACCCGCGGGTCCTGGTCACTTTTTGCCAGGTCTACACATGTACATATCCTACTGACCCCTAAGGTCAAAAGAAGTCCGATTTCAGTTTACTATCTGTCCACAACTCATATGGAGTAATGTAACTGGCTTAGAGGGCACTTTGTTAAGGATATAGGCTGCAATAACGTCTCCCCAGCAACAAATTGCGAGATTAGCATGCGCCATTACCGACCTAATCATATCTAGCAAAACACGGTTCCTTTTCTCCGCAACACTATTTTGTTGCAAAATGACATGAATTGTCAATTAATTTATGATGCCTTTATTTTCACAGAGCACCTTAAATTGCTCAGATAAGTATTCACGACCTCGATCACTACGAAGACTTTTGATTCTCTACAAGTTTCACAAATTGTTTGAAGCAATCTAATGCTTCAGACATGTGAGCGATAAGATAAAGATAACCAAATAGTGACTAGTCATCTATAATTGTGATAAAATAATTAGCACCATGGCATGCCCTAACATTCATTGGTCTGCAAATGTCTGAATGGACTAACCCCAAGGGAGATGTAGCTCTTTCAGCCTTACCAAAAGGCTTTCGAGTAGCCTTACCAACTAAGCAAAATTCGTATGTTGGCAAGTTAACTTTGGCAAGAGGACCCAAAAGTCCTTCTCTAGCCAACCTTGTCATACGATCTTGTCATATATGACCAAGTCTATTATGCCAAGTAATAGAAAAAAATGCATAATCTTTATTACTGGAAATCATGTAGGTATCATAATACAAACTGTCATCAACACCTAGTACATAAAAGCCATCAACGATGTGCCCATTACCATACAATACAGAATCTAAATAAAGGCTAACTAAGTCTACCTGAAACTGAAAGAAAATCTTGGTCTGAAGACATCAAGTTTCATCGAACTCCAGATGCATATAACATATCGTAAAGGAGTAATGAGCAACCAGTCTTCATCTTGAGTTGGTAGGTTCCAATTCCCACTACCTCCTCACTAGTGCTATTCCCCATGTCGATATGCTGACTCCCTTTTGGAATTTGATGGTACTTGATGAACCCTACTCGGTCTCTCGCGACATGTATTCTTCTTCATGTATCAACAATCCAATTAGGAAAAGAATGAGCAACCAATACGTGACTGCAAATGAAGCAATCAATTTGAGAGTAAAGGATAGTCTGTACCTTCTTTGGCTCCGTGCATTCACGAGGGAAATGACTAGGCTTTTTGTAGTTATAACATTTCAGCTTAGACTTATCCTTTTTGCCTCCACGCTTGCCCTTATGGTGCTTTCACCGTTTTTCTTCTTGCACAATTCTCTATCTCCGTCCTAGTTTTCCTTGTCCTACCTCTTGTGCTTGAACGTAAAACCCTTGCACTGGCTAGACTTGGTAACAAACATAGAGGCATTGCCCTTAGCCTCTTGTCTTTCTGCCTCTAACTCTAGATGATGCGACAATTGAGTGAAAGTTTTAATGCTTTTACTGTGCGTCATCGTGTGTTTCATCTGATCCCAAGAATCAGACATAGAGTAAAGAACTGCGAAAGTCTGCTATTCATCTGAGAGATTGTTGCCTGCTGCTTAAGGTTGCGAATCATAGCCGACATCTTTCTTAGATGGTCGACCATTTTTGCATTAGAAGCCATCTTATAAGTCTCAAACTTAAGAGTCAAGGCTCGTAACCTTGTTCCTGAAGTGCCTGCAAAGGCCAAGTTCAAGGCATTCCACAGTGATCTGGTAACCCTCGAATCGGCCAATAAGATCGTTATGCATGTAGTTCAACATATTGAAACGTGCACTTCGATCATTTTTCTCTCAATTCTGATAGGTTTCCATGTCATGGTCGTGCTGTATGTTATAGTTCTCGAGATTTCTCGCTCATTTAAGAGATACTGGGTCTTACGATGCGTTATTTCCATCCGGTTTCTCAATTTTGGCGAGGTCTGCAACAGTGTTTGTAGAGGTCCGCAACAGTGTTTGTAGAGGTTTGCAACAGTGTTTGTAAAGGCCATTTCACTACATTTAAATTGCACATATAGATATTAGAACACACACATTATGCATATTTTGCCGCATTAATATCACCCAAATATAATAAATGACCCAAGAACACAATATCCCAAATTTTGTTAGGCTCATAATCATCACCTATGTCCATGGATTAAATATTACTTATAAGGGTCATCATTCTTTCTTTACTTGGGTTGATCCTGTTTACTTTGGACTTTGTGGCGTTAAATTAAAATGGGCTGGAGGGGCCAGGCCTTAAACCACTATCTTAGATTGGTAATGGACTGTTGCACCACAAACCGAATGAATCGTGCAAGTGGGTTTAGACAGATGGTGGGCCGTTGTTCCATTCTATCTTGGTTGTACCCATTGACTCATCATTGGTCCCACTTTTCACGCCACGTCAAGTTTCAACGATTAATTTTTAATGCTCTTAAATCGGTTAGAGCGATACGCACGCTCAAGTCACGTGCATTTTCACCCTTTTCCTTTTTTACTTTTCTTCTCTGCTAAGTAACGTACGTTTCTTCTCCGCTATATAACACTCATTTTCTTTGCCGCTAAGTAACGCGCAGTTTTTCTTCCCTACGAAACGTATTTTTCTTGGCTAAATAAAGACCGTCTTTTACTTTTTTTTTTGGCTAAGAAAACAACCTTGGCGCGCCTTGGACTTCGCCAAGATGGGGTCGGCCTCGGCCGTCCCCTAAGGAAGTCACCCTTGGCTTTCCCCAAGGGCGGTCGGCCTCAACCTTCCCTTATAGGTCAGGCTCAGCCTTCCCCAGGGGTTCGGCCTCCATTTCCTTTAGTCAAGGGTCATGGGAGTGCCATATCCGCGACGTCCATCGCCGTGCCCGAGTGCGGCTTCCTCATTGCCGTCGCCATGCCCGTTTACAGTTCTCGCATCACGTGCCCTTGGCACGATGCCTGTCTCCGCGACACCCGTCATCGCGCCCATGCTTCGTTTCCATGTAACGTGCCCCCCAAGATTGCACAAATTTTCCGCGCCCATGCGTCGGGCTCCTAATATAGCAGTGCCCCCTGGCTCTCTGGCACATTACTATGTCCTCCGACATTGGTCCATCTATTCACCACACCATGCGCGCTCTGCCTTGGATGTAGAACATGCTTTGACTCGTTCTTCGGAGCGTGCAGTATTTCAAGGGGCTCCCTTCACAGCGCTCCGGCATGAGGACTCTTCGCATCGGGATAGGCTCGCTCTCTAAGACAATATCTCTGCCTTGGACGACTCGCGTGACACTAGGCTCGCCTGAGCTGTGATCACGTTGCATTCACGTTACCGGTGATCGTCGATGCCCCCAGGACGATGATCCCCCAGGTCACTCCGAGACGGGAGCATATCTTAAGAGGGCAATGTGCATAGTCCACTCAGTTGGGCGTTGAGACCTTCCCCTACCATGTCAAGTTCTCCACGTCTCTTTCCCCCCCCCCCCCCCCCCTCCGGGACTCAATAAGGGATTTGGATTGGTGGCTAGAATAAAGGCATTCTCTAATCATGCCGACACTGTGTGGTTAGTCTTCTCAGATAGGAAGAGCAAAGCCGTGTGGGGCAGGCAGGGTGAACATGCGATCCGACAATCCAAAGAGCACATGTCACCACCCAAACCCACGGGTAGGCCCGTCAGCTAGAATCGTGACCGGCCGCAGACCCAATAGACACCAACCAAGGGCTCTGCCTGGCCTTACTCTCTAAAACCAATATAAGCTGCAGCGGAAATTTAAAACTTCTACGAACTTTAATTACATTATCATATTTTCATTTGAATACAACACTTATGCTAAAACTCTTCATAAACTCCAATTTGTCAACAACAATGCAGTCTCTGGAGCATCGCGCCAAGTTGTCCCTTCCTATGCTCCTCACCATTACCTTACTTTCAAACCTGAAATGATAAGTAATGGATGAGCTTCCACATGCTCAGTAAATAACCAATGATTCAACTAGGCGGACCATAGCATACCAAAAATAACTCTCTTTATATTATAGCAACATTAAGAAATCTATAGTCATAGAGTAAATAATCATCCGGTAAAACGAAATTGAGAACATGGAACAAAACTAAGGCATAAAATCATTAGCATAAAACCTCACGACAAATAGTTCCATCCCAACATCAGTTCAAATGATATGCTGCGGTCATCGTATGATCCCACTGACTAGGACCCAGAATCCCTCCGCCACTCGGGATAAACAATATTGTGGACGCAAGTGCGAACCACGATGCAACAATATCGTGCGTCAACGTATGGTCCTGTTGACTAGGACCCGGAATCCACTTTCCCCCGTGGATATGGGGTACAACAATCGAATAAACAAAAACCACCTTTTGGTTCTTCGTAAACACAACCACTCATCAAACTATCTACACACCCTTTTCGATAGCTTTCCAACTGCTAAATATTCACCATAATGTCAAATGCCAAAACATTTCAAATCTGAATTCCATTACAATTTCAAAGCAACATATCATTTACATGCTGGTCCGGTTTTAAAGAAAAATAAACCATTAAAAACTTTTTGGCAAATTAAGCCAGAGCAGCTAAACATAGTTAAAACGGTCAAAGCTAATAAGCAATACTTTTTTTAAACAGTAGATAACATACATGTTATATATGAAAATACTAGCTAAATCAAAAGATCACTTACTTGATGATGAAATTAGGGCTTTGTTATTTCTGTGTTCACTGCCTGATAGTTGGAATAACTTGGTAACGACAGTGAGTAATTCTACTATTTCTGGAACGCTAACACTTAATGATGTTGTGAGTTCTGTGATGAATGATGAAATGCGGAGAAAGACAATTGGTGATGGTATATCATCTAGTACTGCTTTGTCCGTGGAATCCAGAGGTAGACAAAATAACAAGGAGAATAACAAGGGAAGAAGTCCTACAAGAGGAAGATCAAAATCAAGAGGCAAGTCGAAGTCCAAAGGGAGAACCATAGTATGCTGGAATTGTAATAAGGAAGGTCATAAGAAGAATGATTGTACAGAACCAAAGAAGAAAAATGGAGCAGGGGGACAAGATGACGATGAAGGGGCAAACATGGTAAGTTCAAACGAACGGACATATGACGATTTATGTCTTTCTGCTACAGTGGATGATAATTCCAAAGTGTGGTATGTAGACTCAGGAGCCTCGATTCATTGTACACCTCATAGGGATTGTTTCAGTGATTATGTTCATGGTGATTATGGACATGTGACTGTCGGGAATGGATATCGGTGCAGCATTGTTGGAAAGGGAAAAGTCAAAATTAAACTGTCAAATGGAGGAACCCTAATTTTGAATGATGTTAGACATATTCCAGAACTGCAGAAGAACCTTATATCCGTCAGCGGGTTGGATCGTGAAGGCTATTTTGTGGCATTTGGTGAAAAACAGTGGAAGGTGACCAAAGGGTCGATGGTGGTAGCAAGAGGAGAAAGAGTAGGAACCCTATATACTCTTTTAGGTACCTATAACCACTCTATCTCTTTGGCTTCTACAGAAAATCTGAGGACTACATTATGGCATCACAGGTTGGGACATTTAAGTGAGAGTGGTATGAGAATTCTACACTCAAAGAATTCGTTGCCAGGGATGAAGAACATTCAGTTGGATTTCTGCGAGGGTTGTGTCTATGGAAAGCAAAAGCGGGTCAGTTTTCGGAAGGATGGTAAAGAGAGGAAGACTGAAAGACTGGAGTTAGTTCATACGGATGTTTGCGGACCTACTACAGTAAAGTCTCTTGGAGGTAATTTCTACTTTGTTTCTTTTATAGATGATGCTAGTAGAAAGACCTGGATATATGCCATCAAACAGAAATCTGATGTTTATCACACTTTTAAGAAGTGGAAAGCTCTTGTTAAGAATGAAACAGGGAACAAGGTAAAATGCCTAAAATCTGACAATGGGGGTGAGTATCGTGATGGAGGGTTCCAAGAATATTGTTCCAATAACGGTATCAGGTTAATAAGAACTGTTAAGAGGACACCTCAAGAAAATGGCTTGGCAGAGAGGATGAATCGAACCATCATGGAACGAGCAAGGTGCATGAGGATACATGCTGATTTACCTCTACAGTTCTGGGCAGCAGCTGTTGATACTGCTGTATATCTAATTAATAGAAGTCTGGCCAGTGCTCTAAATGGTGGTATTCCTGAAGAAGAATGGTCAGGTAAACCAGTAAATTATTCTTTTCTGAGAGTTTTTGGATGTATTGCTTATGCTCATATTGATAAAGAGGAGAGGAAGAAACTTGACTCTAAATCTCAGAAGTGTGTATTTATTGGATATGGAGGTGATGAATATGGTTATCGTTTGTGGGACTACGAACATAACAAAATCATCAGGAGTAGGGATGTCATATTCGATGAATCACAGTTGTATAAGCATAGGTTACAAGAACATGGAATTGAAAAAGAAGACAAGGAATACATGGAACTTGATGAGCCAGAAGATGGACAGATACCCATGATAGAAAGTCCAGAAGTCCTTGATGAGACAACTGATACTGAAATTGGAGCTGGTGATCAACAACAAGTGCCTGAAACTCTTAACCTCAGAAGAAGCAATAGGGTAAGGAAAGCTCCTGACAGACGTTGCTTTCCACTCGATTATATTTTGTATACTGATTCTGGAGAGCCAGAATGTTATCAAGAAGCGATACAGGATGAATCCAGGTTACAGTGGGAGCAAGCCATGAAAGATGAGATGGCTTCACTTGAGCAAAACCAAACTTGGGATTTGGTAAAGCTCCCTGCAGGTAAAAATGTTCTGTACAATAAATGGGTATACATGATTAAAAATGAAGCTGGAGGAACAAAGAGATACAAGGCAAGATTAGTTGTGAAAGGGTATCGACAGAGGAAAGGTATTGATTTCCAAGAAATCTTCTCTCCTGTTGTGAAGATGACTTCAATTCGTACGATATTAAGCATTGTAGCTATAGAGGACTTACATCTAGAGCAGCTGGATGTTAAGACAACATTTCTCCATAGGGATTTGGAGGAAGAAATCTACATGCATCAGCCAGAGTGGTTTGAAGTCAAGGGTAAGGAGGGAATGATTTGCAGGTTGAAGAGGAGCTTGTATGGCCTAAAGCAAGCTCCTAGACAGTGGTATTTGAAGTTTGACAGTTTCATGAAGCAGACAAACTTCACTAGATGTGACTCTGATCACTGTGTTTATTTTTAGAAGTTTAATAGTGAGGACTTCATTATTTTAACTCTGTATGTAGATGATATGCTTGTAACAGGTTCAAGCATGGGAATGATTAATGAACTCAAGAAGAAGTTGGCAAGTACTTTCTCTATGAAGCACTTGGGAGAGGCAAAATAACTTCTTGGCATACGGATAACCAGGGACAGAAAACAGAAAAAGTTATGGTTCTCACAAGAAGAGTACATTGAGAAGGTTTTGATGAGATTTAACTTGCATGCCTCTAAACCGGTGACGACTACTTTAGCGGCCCACTTCAAGCTTTCAAATGAGTTAAGTCCCCAAGAACAGGAAGGATGAAGAATACATGGCACAGGTACTGTACACCTATGCTGTGGGAAGTCTCATGTATGCCATGGTCAGTACAAGGCTGGATATTGCACATCCAGTTTTAGTTGTGAGTAGATTCATGACAAACCTAGGAAAGGAACATTGACAAGTAGTGAAGTGGATTCTCAGGTATTTGAGAGGAATATCCAGGTTCTGCTTATGTTTTGAGGGTAATAACATAGATATGCGAGGCTATGTAGATGTAGACCATGGCGGTGATAAAGACAACGGGAGAAGCACCACCGGATCTATTTTTTCTGTAGGAGGGACTGCAGTAAGCTGGATCTCTAAGTTACAGAAGATTGTTGCATTGTTTACAACAGAAGCAGAATATGTTGCTGTGACAGAAGCAAGCAAGGAAATAATTTGGCTTCAGAGGTTGTTGACAGAGTTGGGATATGGGCAAGTAGATTGTAAGCTATGGACTGATAGTCAAAGTGCAATACATCTTGCCAAGAACTCAGCATTTCATTTCATTCGAGGACCAAGCATATTCAGTTGAGGTATCACTTTATACGGTCTCTGTTAGAGGATGGACAACTGAACTTGGAGAAGATTGAAGGCAACAAGAATCCCGCGGTCATGTTAACGAAGGTGGTTGACAGGCAAAAGTTGGGCTTATGCTTAAGTTTGATGAGTCTTCGTTGATGCTTCTTGGATGAGTATGACCAGCATTTGTGTGGAGTTTCAGCATTGGAGTTGTATCAGTCTCCAAGTGGGAGATTGTTGTATGTGGAGCCTAATTTCAATCCAGAGACATTGTTACAATGAGGTAGTGACGCGAAAGCAAGTTTTTGTGAGGTTGTCCCACATTGTTTATTGAAAGAAGTTCACAACTTAGCCCAAGTATATAAGTCTCTTGTCCAACATTGTAGGGGTGAGCACCAAACCGTTCAAACCGATCCGAACCGCTCAAACCGATCAAACCGAACCGAACCAATCCGAACCGTCCAAAGATTTTAACGGTTTGGTTTCACATTTTCCAAACCGACCTTGGTTCGGTTTGGTTCACGGTTCACATCTTTGAAACCGATTCCAAACCGAACCGAACCGACCTATGATATGTTAATGTATTTTTAGTAACATTCTATTGATAATTACACATATAAGGTACTAATCAACTCTAAACTAAATTGATCTTGAAAGTTAAAAGAAATAAACATATTAACAACACTTAGAACACAAAACATTTGTGACTAATATCTAGTTTATATTTACTCATTCTTTCTCATTCATCAAAGGGAACTTATATATCGAATGAAATAAGATTATATGTAATTTAGAAAAAATATAACTTCAATTAGTAGTGTGCAAAGTAACGACGACTTTAAGTGGACAAACCGATCCAAACCAACTAAGCCAAACTGTTTAAACCGAACCGTCCAAACCGATGATGTTTGGTTTGGTTCGGTTCACAAATTTTCAAACCGAGGGGTAACGGTTCGGTTTACGGTTTGACCCCCAAACCGAACCGTGCTCACCCCTACCACATTGGTTATTTAGAGAAAGATCACCTCTTAGCTCTAAATAAATATACATGGTCTTGTATTGTTTTGGGTCAAGAGAGAAAACCACAACATAAAGTGGGGGTTAAGATTTTGGTTGTAACGCTGCTGAATAGTGAAATCAAAATCTGGTCATACTCCGGGGACGTAGCCATATTGGTGAACCACGTAATTCTTGTGTTGTGCGTTTGGTTTATTTTTTATTTAAATTTCTCGTTTCTTTTTTCTTCAATATATTGCTTCGTAGTTGCTACGTTTTGTAACATGTTTACACACACACCAATACACACTGTCGTACCCAAATCACACTGCCATACACACACCACCACAGCTGCCCCGATCCAGCCACCGTAAGCACCATCATTAAACCACAACTACTAACTACAACAATATCGAACTCATACTCCGAAATCTCGTTTCATAGTCAATAGAACCAAAACACAACATACCAGCTGATAGCTTCCACAACCAATCTACCAATATAGGAGCCACCTATCAACAACCCCACACCCAAAATCAACACCACACTCCACATTACGCACACAATCATATTGTACCCACAGACATACTCTGCATGCACACATTTACATAGTGAACATTCACTTGTATACAAACATGCACGCACACCCCCACTACACACACTCGTCCACCCACAAACACCCAACACACATAGCATCTGCACCACACAACACACACACACACACACATCCATCACGCACACACGACATCCCCATACACGTCCAACAACAACCACACCTACACATTTGTCCAAATACATGCACCGTACACCCACCGCGACACACACATAAACCACCCAGACCCAGAATACAGTCATACACATCCCACTCACCGCTGTTCCATTCCAGTACAACACCACTCACAACTAACACCGTGAAACCCATAAGAGCAGCGACTCAAACCACCTCAAACTCCTACAAACTCATAAATTTGACAATGGTACAAGAATGATCATTTTTAGGCAGATTCCGACGATGAAGGGCTTAAGACCTGCGATTGCCATTTTGGCTAACCGTGAAACTACTTCGACGGTGCCGATTTGAAGTTGTCGTGGCATGGCGCATTGATGCCGACGGCACAGAGGTGATCTGGGCGGCTTCAGCCACTGTTACAGTGGTGGCATAGTGAATCGCAGTGGCAATCGAAGAGGGTTAACGGCTGTTGCCGGGGGTTGTTGTAGTTATTGGCCACTAGCTGAAGTCGTGGTGGCCACAACGTCTACTGGTGGTCCATTATTGGCTGTGGATCTGGTCTCGTCAGTGGTAGCTCGGCGGCATGGCAGTAATGGTTGGGTTCAAGGCCATCGCAACTTTGAAGGAAGGGCGATTATGAGTCCCGTGCTGTGATGGCAGCGACGCGTTGGCTGTGGCACGACGGTCGCAAAGGCGTTGGGCGGTAAAGATGGGATTTATTGGACGTGTCAACAATGGAGGTTGACGACACAGGGTCACGGCGGTGAAGGGTCGTAATATGGGGGTTCCGCACCGGCAACCGTAGTGTAGCCGGAAAAACTGGGGTGGCTGGTCGGAGGCAACGCCGGCATTGTAGATTTATTAGGGCCGACAACTCTCTCTCCTCTGTTCCCTCTTTTCTTCTTTCTCTCCCCCTTTAAAATTTAACACAAAGACTTTTTTTAACTCTTTTATGTTTTATATATATATATATATATATATATGTGTGTGTGTGTGTGTGTGTGTGTGTGTTTGTGTGTGTGTGTGTGTGTGTGTGTGTGTGTGTGTGTGTTTCTCAATTGCCTCCAACTCTTCTCCTTTTTCTCCCCAAATCTCTCTTAGTAATTTCAAAATCCCATATTTTTCTCCATAGATCTTTTTCTGCCATTTCATAATAACTAAGATGAGAGATAAGATATTTATATAACAAACCCTAATTAATTATCACATTTCTAGAGTGATCGGCTAAGTTTCATTTATTTCTCTCTTGCACCCCCTTCTTATCTACAGCTAGTGGTATTTTAATTTGTCACTGATAATATTACTCAAGCTAATCGTCACTAAGAACTCAAAAGAACATCACTTATAGAAATTGTCGCTAAAGTAATATTAATCGGCTAACCCTAGGTTTGTGGCATTACATTATCTTCCCCTTAAATAAATTTCGGCCTCGAAATTTTGTGTTCCTTAGATTGCTGCTCTGAATTATGTTAGATCTCAGCCCTCGTCATACACACTTCACTTTTAAACTCACTTTAATCCTCCAACATCTGAGATTAATGCTCTTAAATTGGAACCTTTGCCAATTATAAATTCTATCTCCATATTTCTCAACTTATAGAGCTAAAACGTCGCTAAACCGTGAAGTCTCACCAAGTGATCAAATTTCTAGAGCATCAAGTGTATTCATCAAAATCAAGCATAAAACCAATTTGAGACCAGGATATTACATCCTCTCCCCGTTAAAAGCAATTCGGCCTCAAAATTATTATACTTACAACGTCCTGACACTAGATCTCGCAACGTAACTTGGATATATAGCAACCAACATAATATTCAAGCGGTGTCTAACCTCCACACCAAAATTATCACCGACGAATATTAAACGTCATAATTCCTATTCAAATCCTATTGCTAAGCTCGAACTTACTAGCTCATCATTTATGCTCTAACACTTGCAGAACTTCAAAAGATCATATAACCTTTTAAAAGTCCCAAAGTGTATACACTCTGATCCAACTTCGGCAACTGGAAAAACATATCTCCAAATCATCCTAATCCAAACGAAATAAGTCCTCTTAATGATATCTATAACCTTCAAAACATACGTCATAATCACCAGTAGAAACCTAAAGAAACGTCACAAATAGAATTTGGATTATCACTTAGGGTTTTATAACCTAACCAGCAAAATCATTACTTAAACTCTAATATACCAAGAGCGTATGCTCTGATACCATTTTTGTCACGACCCGAACCCACGGGTAGGCCCGTCAGCTAGAATCGTGACCGGCCGCAGACCCAATAGACACCAACCAAGGGCTCTGCCTGGCCTTACTCTCTAAAACCAATATAAGCTGCAGCGGAAATTTAAAACTTCTACGAACTTTAATTACATTATCATATTTTCATTTGAATACAACACTTATGCTAAAACTCTTCATAAACTCCAATTTGTCAACAACTAAAACTAAACCAACAATCTAAATGTTTAGCGACTCATTCAATGCAGTCTCTGGAGCATCGCGCCAAGTTGTCCCTTCCTATGCTCCTCACCATTACCTTACTTTCAAACCTGAAATGATAAGTAAAGGATGAGCTTCCACATGCTCAGTAAATAACCAATGATTCAACTAGGCGGACCATAGCATACCAAAAATAACTCTCTTTATATTATATCAACATTAAGACATCTAAAGTCATTAAGTAAATAATCATCCGGTAAAACGAAATAGAGAACATGAAACAAACTAGGGCATAAAACCATTAACACAAAACCTCACGGTAAACAGTTCCATCCCAACATCAGTTCAAATGATATGCTGCGGTCAGCGTATGGTCCCACTGACTAGGACCCAAAATCTCTCCTCCACCCGGGATAACAATATTGTGGACGCAAGGGCGAACCACGATGCAACAATATCGTGCGTCAATGTATGGTCCCGTTGACCAAGACCTGGAATCCACTTTCCCCTGTGGATATGGGGCCCAAATATCGAATAAACAAAAACCACCTTCTGGTTCATCGTAAACACAACCACTCATCAAACTATTCACACACCCCTTTCAATAGCTTTCCAATTGTTAAATATTCACAATAACGTCAAATGCCAAAACATTTCAAATCTGAGTTCCATTACAATTTCAAAGCAACATATCATTTACATGCTGGTCCGGTTTTAAAGAAAAATAAACCATTAAAAACTTTTTGGCAAATTAAGCCAGAGCAGCTAAACATAGTTAAAACGGTCAAAGCTAATAAGCAATACTTTTTTTAAACAGTAGATAACATACATGTTATATATGAAAATACTAGCTAAATCAAAAGATCACTTACTTGACGCTGACACATTTCCCCGATCCAAGATCCTGCGCGATGGTCAGTTGTTATTGCGAACGAACAGAACCGTCAAGACCATTCCTTTTATCTCCATAATCCCAACTTCACTATAACCCGAAGGCATCGTTGACCACGACATAACATCCCCGTTTAACATGTCTTCAAGCAACTCAAACGCTGCAATCATACCCTTCGACCTTTACACGCCCATCCAATATCGTGTCCAACTCACCATGCCTTTCTCTCTCTCTCAGGCATTTCATCGACAATTTCTAAACTTCTCTCTACCAACATAATTTAACTAATCCAACAAGAGAACCTTATGCTCAATATATAGTACCCAATCAACTCTAGAACTCACGCTAATCACTCCCTTTTTATTCTCATAACCTATGTGCTCCCTTTTCCAAAACAAATACATGCACAGGATACACCTACACCATGTACGCCTACTGTACACGATACACATTGTTTACACACACAAATATACCCTATACACACTGTCGTACCCAAATCACACTGCCATACACACACCACCACAGCTGCCCCGATCCAGCCACCGTAAGCACCATCATTAAACCACAACTACTAACTACAACAATATCGAACTCGTATGCCGAAACCCCGTTTCATAGTCAATACCACCAAAACCCAACATACGAGCTGCTAGCTTCCACGACCAATCTACCACTATAGGAACCACCTTTCAACAACCCCAAACCCAAAATCAACACCAACTACACTCCATATTAAGCACACAATCATATTGTACCCTGTTGCATAATACATACAAACACACTCTGCATCCACACATTGTACACAGTAAACATCCATGCGCATACAAACGTGCACGCACATCCACACTACACACACTCGTCCACCCACAAACACCCAACACACATAGCATCTGCACCACACACTACATACATACACATCGATCACGCACCATCACGCACACATGGTATCCCCATACACATCCTGTTACACACCATCGGCCAACAACAATCACACCTAAGTGGTGTTATGTTATCCCATTCAAAGAGAAGCACAACAGTGTCTGATTCTCTCTCGGTTTTTCCAAACCCTTTTCCCTTTTTCCTGTTGTTCCCCTTCCTGCTTTCACTTCGCTGTACCCCCACTCCTCCCTTTCTTCACCTGTGTCTACTACTTTTCCCATAGCTTGTACTTCCCATTGCTTTTCACCTGCATTTTCTTCATTCTGCCCTTCACCCCATAGCTTTTACTTCCTGGACCACTGACTGGGGTCCTTGTCTGACTTTGTTGCTGCTTTATTGTCAGTGGCCGACCCTTTTCATTTTGACGGGAATCTTGTCGCAGATGAGACTTTGGATTTACGCACTGTCATGCTTCCACTCAACCCCATTCTTGTCCACAACAGGCGAGTGGGCAAAGACCGAGTCTTGATAGGTAAGTTCATTGATACCCAAACCTTTTCTGAGTGGAAAATTTAGAGCAGGGTCAATGAGTGTTGGCTTCTGCAAGGTCCTGTCCGAGTTCAAAAGTTACCCACTGTTTTTCTTTTCACATTCTCAACTTCGGCGAAAGCTAGGCTCATTTGCAATAATGGACCATGGAACTTCTTTGGCGCGCTCCTTGTACTCCAGCCGTGGTTCCCTCACGTCATTTATTCCTCTGTCAAGTTCCCTACAGTTGACCTTTGGATGCGGGTAACTAATGTTCCGAGTGATTGCTACATTTATTCGCTTGCGGAACGTATCGGGGAGGTGGCTGGCACTTTACTTGACATAGACTGGTCTGAAAAAAGGGTGACAACTACTGATTACTTCCGCATCCTGGTGCGAGTCCCTGTGAACCTTCCCCTCCTCCCAACCGTTTTTCTCTCGATCCTTGACGGCTCGGGATGGGTCAAGCTTCAATGTAGCTACGAACGGGTTTTTCGGGCGTGCTTTCGCTTTGGCCGAATTGGACATGATAACGTCTCCTGCCATATTGATCTGTCTGAAATAATAGCTTTATTGGCTCAACGTAATGCCTGTTTATCAGTGCCAAATATTCATCCGGTTTATCATTTGACTGGCCAACCAATGTTTGCTTACCCGCTTCGGGCTTTACCAAATTCTGACTGGAATCGATCGTCAAGAATCTCCATTTCTATGGATCATGCAAGACTGCACTTGAATAACTTCTATGAGGCCTTCTCCCCTGCTAACTCTGTGACATCAAGTGATGATATCTCGTTTGCAACGGCAACTGCGTCTTTTCAGTCGGAAGCAGAAGCAGATGAATCAACGGATATTAATTCCGTCGCGGGCTCCGTTGCTCCGATGGAAGACTTCGTAAACTTGAACGGTGAGATAACTTTGGAATTTCCGTTGGAGGAGGCTTTTTTACCAGAGGATCTCGCAGCACATGAAATAAAGATTGATAATGGAGTTGACATTGTAAGGGATGAAATGGGCCAGCCTCTGGTGGAGGTAATCGAAGAGTGGCTAGTGGTCGTGGCGCCGAAGGACTCGACCTCGGAAGAAGCGACGGAGGAGGACGCTTTAGTTAAGGAATTTGACGGCGACAACAGTGTCGCTTATCCGGAGTCTGACTCTTTTCCGACCATCGGCAAATTATCTTTATTGAATAGTGCAAACACTATTCCTCTAGCGCCGACAGCAGCAATATCACTTGGAGATTTGGAAATCTGCGGCACTGTTCCTCCCCCTCCTCTACCTAATCTGCCTGTACCTCACAACCCTCTTTCTGATGCCACGTATCCCCTACCCATACCGCATGTCATATCTGCTAGAGATCTTCAAATCTCTTAGCAATCTCCATCCCATATCCTGCCACTCCTTCCTCACCCATCTCCCACAGAACCGTATTCTCAATTTGATGGACCTTCACGCGCCAAAGATCTAGCTGTGGGCCTTCTTCCTTCATCTGTTCTTTTCAAATGGGCCACAGCATTTGGGCCTGGCCCTCTCTTCCCTCGCCTCCACTTCAATTTACCCAAGGTTCTAATGGGCCTCTCTGAGCTTGGACGACTAAAGCTTTTAAGCCCAAACTCTCCTCCTTTCTCACCTTCTTCTTTTCACCAACCTGGGCCTTCAACCGATTTTCCTTCTCTGCCTGGGGACCGTGAAGACAGGCCCAGCTCCAGCTTGGTCCTTCCTCTCCATGAGTTTGCTGCGCCTGGAACTTCAGTGCTCGCATCACCTTCGGCTGGTCTTGCAAGCTGCACTGCTGGCTTTGTTGAATCACATTTGATGGAACTCTTACTCTTTGATCTGGAGAAAATGCGCATGGATTTCAACCTTGCAATATATTCACCCCCTCCTGGGAAAATGGCACCGTGTGTAAATGTTTTTTCCGTGCAGGATTACCTTAATAGCATGCTCCCTTGTGATCCAGTTGTGACCACCGGCAGCTCTTATACTTCGGGCACTCGGTTTTATGCCCCGGAGTATGAATCGGAGGACGAAGGCCGCTTGGATGAAACTATATTAGCTGCTATCCAACCTCAAAAGTGGAGCATGCTAGGCTCTCATGTTCATGTACAGAGTAATGAAATAGCTGCTCCAAACTACCATGGGAAAAGGAGCTCGGTGATTGCTAAAAATTATGAAGACAATTCTAGGGGGAAAAAACAGCGAGCAACAATTTCTGAGCCATTACCTCCTGAACCAGGTTCTTCCTCCGGTCTGTCTTCATATATGCATGTTCAAAACTTTTATGTTGCTACATGTCTATATCCATGTTTGAAATTTCATATGAACAAGGTAAACAAAAATAAGAGGTCTTTCAATGAATGCCTGGAAGAGCTTGGATCTTTCGCACCTCATAGAAAACGGGCTAATTTGGGTGGAAACCCGTTTGCCGTTCATAAACCCTGTGTACAGTAGCGCATCCTCCCTGGATGCCTCTACTTGCCCCTGCCATACTAGGCATTCTCGGCCCATCTCACCCGGGCCTGTCCCCATGGTTGAAACGTCGTAGAGCTATTAATGGATGGCATGTCCGGCCAGACTTTAGTGAACTGTTGAATCGGGAGTTGATTGATAGCTTACTCGTGGGCCTGGATGTTGCCAAGGGTGGTACAAGGAAACGGAATTGTGCACAACGCGATAATCCTTTCTGGATCTCCGCTGGTGCTGTGTACCCCTCTCAACGGGTTTCGGGTGTTGTTCCGCAACAACCCCTTCACCGTAAATGATACAACTCTGCTGGAACTGCCGTGGGCTTGGTCACGCCCTATTAGTTCGTACAGCATTCAAGTTGATCAGGCTTCATAAGCCTTCTTGCATTTTTCTTCAAGAAACCAAAACCGAAGCTCATCTTGTTACATAAAAATTCCTAAAGTCAGGTTACACCGCTTCAACGGGGACTGATCCTAGTGGCGAGTGGAAAAACAAAGGCGGCCTTTGGGTTGGATGGACCGACAACCTTTCGGGCTCTGTCCTTCACAGAGATAAGCACTGTATTTTGATCTTATTCAAACTAGGTAGTGGGGAGTGCTGGATCTCTGGTTTTATCTACGGGCACCCCAACCTGGCCAAGCGGAAGTCTACCTGGGACCATATATCGGTTACACTCTCAGCCTATAACTCACCCTTACTCTTGATCGGTGATTTCAACCAAGTCTTAAGACCAGAAGACAAAACAGGTTCCCATTCTCTCTCCACTCCTGGCCATGGGTTCCTGTCTGATTTCCTTCATCTCCACCATTTAATTGATATTAAATGGGTAGGCCCTACCTTTACTTGGACTAATAATAGAAAGGAGCTCGCATGTACTTATGAACGTATCGACCGTGGATTTGCGAATCCGGCTTGGATCACCTTGTTCCCTGCAGCTTTTATAACCAACTTGGGGATACAAGCATCTGGTCACGCCCCCATCCTGCTTAATCTCAATCCGGCCCCCCCGACAGGTTATCGCCCGAAAAGATTCGAAGCGATGTGGCTAAAGCATCCGACGTGTAAAATGACTATCCTTCGAGCTTGGCTAATACCCGTCCAAGGATCCCCATTATTCAAGGTAGCTACTTGGGGATCCCTCATGATGAAGGAGTTGGCTGTTTGGAATAAGGAATGTTTTGGAAATTTGGAAACTCAGATTCTTAATACCAATGCCTGGCTTCAGCATTACCAGTCCCGCCTTCCTAATCTGGAAGCTCAACACCTGGAGCAGCAAGCTCGACGAAGACTGGAATGGCTGATGGAATGCGAGGAACTTTTCTGGGCTCAAAAAGCCAAGCTCAAATGGCTGCAACTTGGCGACCGCAACAATAAGTTTTTTCATGCTTCAACACTGATACGGCGGAATCGCAATCGCATCTTGGCCATTACGGACGACAACAACTTCACCCATACGTCTGGGCCTGACATCGTCCAATGTTTACTTAACCATTTCAAATCAGTTTTCGAGCCACCAAACTCTCCAGCAGATCTTAGCGATTCAGAGTCTCTGGTCCAGGGTATTACCCGCAGTTTATCTGATACTCAACAAGAATTCCTTGACCGACCTTTTACACCAAAAGAAATCCGTGTAGCCCTCTTTCAAATAAAACCCCTTAAAGCCCCGGGGCCGGATGGCATTCCTGCTATCGTATAGCAACAATGTTGGGATTTTATGGAACGCCCGATTACTGCTGCAGTTCTTTCCTTCTTACGATCCAGTCACATGCTTAGCCTAACCAATAAAGCTTTCATCGTGCTTATTCCCAAGTGCAAAGAACCTCGCACCCCTAGTGATTTCAGGCCTATCAGCCTCTGTAACACCATATACAAGGTCATCTCGAAAACGCTCGCAAACAGATTAAAAGGAGTTCTCAATGACCTTATCTCCCCTTTCCAGAATGCCTTCGTTGCTAACCGAAATATTATGGATAACATTCTCATCGCCCAGGAGCTGACTCATAAAATTCGGGGCACGAAGAAGACCAAGGTTGGATTAGGAGTTATCAAAATGGATATGAGCAAGGCCTATGATAGAGTTTGTTGGAAATTTCTCGAGGCCATCCTAAGGAAGATGAACTTTCCTACACACCTAGTACTCCTCATTATGCGTTGTGTATCGTCCGTCTCATATGAAATCCTTATCAATGGCTCCCCGTCGCCACGCTTTGTGCCCAAGTGTGGTCTCAGGCAAGGGGATCCCATCTCCCCCTACTTGTTTATTCTCTGTGCTGAAGCTCTATCCTCTGCACTTTCAAATGCTCAAGATCAGAAACTAGTTCCCGGAATTAAGGCTGGGCAAAGGAGCCCTTCAATCAATCACCTTTTCTTTGCGGATGACACCCTGATCTTCACTCAGACTAGCAATCCAGCTATTTTAGCAATCAAGAGGGTTTTACAGCGCTACTGTCAGGAATCGGGCCAGCTTGTTAACTTTCAAAAATCATCTATTACCTTGAGCCCCAATACTTCTCTATCCGCTCATGTCTTTATTCGCCGCAAATTGGGTTTCACTGTAACCTGTGAGTTTGGCAAATATTTGGGAGGAACATTGGATCCTATTACTCACAAGAAAGCTTTCTTCCGGGAACTTGTTGCTCGTATTAGGACTCGGTGCGCTACCTGGAAGGGGATACTCCTAAATAAAGCAGGAAGGGCTACACTTATCAAGTCAGTGCTCAATTCATTGCTCATCTACCATATGCAGGTTTGTATTTTCCCAATACAGGTATGTCGGCAGATAGATTCGTTGCTAAGCAACTTCTGGTGGTCTGGTAATGAAAACTACCGGGGAGTTCACTGGATCAACTGGCACGCCTTATGTGGCCCTCGGGAAAATGGGGGACTAGCCTTTAAATCCGCGAGACTTATGAATATTGCATTACTTACAAAGATTGCTTGGCGTATTTGGGTTTCCCCCAACTCCACTCTAGCCCAAGTCTTCCAAGGTAAGTATTGTGTTCAGCAGGACTTCCTCCACTCCCCTGCTACGGGCAACTTCTCAAGCGCATGGCGAAGCATTACTCTTGGACGTCAAACCCTTCAACAAGGTCTACGCTGGCAGGTGGGAAATGGTAGAAGTATCAATATATGGAACGACTGGTGGATACCGGAGGGCAGAAATTGTCCGATTCTTCGTTCCACTACAACCAGCAACCAGCCTATTCTAGTCAACGATCTCATTCAAAATGGTACTTGGGATAATCGAAAAATTGATCAGTTGTTTTTGGCTGAGGTCGGACACCAAATTAAGGCCATCCATGTCGCAGCAAATGATTTCGCGGATCAACAAGTTTGGGGACACACAAAGGATGGAAACTCTACTGTTGCCTCGGCTTACCTCATGCTATACCGTCAACAAACTATCAATCTTACTCAACTACCTAAACCTCCTTCCAAGCCCCCGATTTACCCTAATGACATCTGGCGGAGACTGTGGAGCCTAGACTTACCGCTCAAATTTAATTTCTTGATTTGGCAAATCTTATGGGACCGACTACCTTTAGCGACCAATCTCTACCAGCGTCAGATCATCCCTTCAAACCTTTGTCCCCTCTGTCACTCTGTACCTGAAGATTCCAACCATGCTTTTCTAACCTGCCCTGTGATCCGACCGGTGTGGTTTGGTATACCTCTTGGCTTCAAGACCACGGATATTGATCAACCATTTACAGAATGGCTCATAGCTTGGCTCACCCCACGTGCTTATCCCCCAGTTACCTGGCACACTCTCCTATATCTTTTTGTCACCATTTGGTCCATCTGGCATCATAGAAATAACTTAGTCTTTCAGAATATTCCCTTCCACCCTATGGCCGTGATATGCCAAATTTCTGTTTTAACTAATAACATCTCCCAATACTCTCTTAAACTACCCACTGCACCACGAACTCTTCCACAACCCAACTGCTCCCCGACTAGTAGGGATAATAGTTCCCTTAACCCTACAGGGACCTTCTCTTTACATTCCAGCCCTACACAGTGCCCCTGCTTTGAACCTGTCGTAATTAAAATGGTCATCCATGTCTGTTTTGATAAGCAAAGACTACGGGCTGGCATGGGTCTGGTTTGTTACACAAATAATAACCGTTGTGGATCGGCGGCTTTTTCTACTTCTTCGTCTGATCATTATACTGCTCTATCCCACTGCCTGCTCCTTACTTCACAGTGGGCGTTAACACAAAATTTTTTACATATTCATGTGCTAACTACCTCTCTTTTTCTCTTACATCAGATGTCGGGTTCTGAAGACATCGTGGATACGGTGGCACCTATCCTCTATGACTTGTGCCATCTTTTACCTCAATTCCATCATTACAGTCTCAACCGGGCTAGTCCCCGCACCTTGAAGGAAGCACGATCATTAGCTCTTTTTGCATGTCGGGCTCGCATAACTGTCTTCCAAGATTGGAAAAGTGACAACCTGAGTAGCTAAGGACTAATAGCAAAGTGGGATTGCACTGTATGTTATGGATGTTGTGTTATTGCTATTTTTGGACACTTTTGAGCGGTTCTTCTTTATTTTGTTTTGGGGGTTGCTAAACCCTTGTCTGTAAGGCCTTAGGGCTGGACCTCTTTATTTATCTATGCAATTCTCTTATTACCAAAAAAAAAACAATCACACCTACATACTTGCCCAAATACATGGACCGTACACCCGCCGTTACACACACACAAAACACCCAGACATCAGAATACAGTCATACACATCCCACTCACCGCTGTTCCATTCCAGTACAACATCACCCACAACTACCACCATGAAACCCATAGAAGCAATGGTTCAAACCACCCCAAACTCCCACGAACTCATAAACTTGACAATGGTATAATAAAGATCATTTTTTAGGCAGATTCCGGCGATGAAGGGCTTAAGACCGGTGATTGCCGTTTTGGCTAACCCTGAAACTACTTCGGCGGTGCCGAGTTTGAAGTCGTTGTGGCCATGGCGCATTGATGCCGACGGCACAAAGGTGATCTGTGGCGGCTTCAGCCACTGCCGCAGTGATGGCATAGTGAATCACAGTGGCGATCGGAGAGCGTTAACGGCTGTCACGGTGGTCATTCTAGCGATTGGCCATTCGCCGAAGTCGCGGTGGCCACATCGTCTACTGGAGGTCCACTATTTGTTGTGGATTTGGTTGCGTCAGTGGTAGCTCGGCGACATGGCTGCAACGATTGGGTTCAACTACATCATAGCGTTGAAGGAAGGCCGGTGATGAGTACCATGCGGTGATGGCAGCGATGCTTGGGCTGCGGCACGGCGGTCGCGAAGGCCCGGTAGAGATGGGATTTATTGGACGTGTCGGCGATGGAGTTTGACAATACAGGGTCACGGTGGTGAAGGGTTGTAATTTGGGGGTTCCACACTAGCAACTGTAGTGTAGCTGGAAATATGAGGGTGGCTGGCCGAAGCCAGCGCCGACATTGCATACTTATTAGGGCCGACAGCTCTCTCTCCCCTGTTCCCTCTTTTTTTCTCTCCCCCTTTAAAATTTAACACAAATACTTTTTTTTAACTATTTTATCTTAGGGGCCGATCCACACCCACCGGTGGAGAAAAAAATTTTATCCACCCAACCGCATGTAAGAGAAGCGGTTGGGTAGGTTTTTTTTTTTGTCGCGGGCCCACCACAAAAAAGCGGACTTTTTTGTTTTAGCCCAACCGCATGTAAGAGAAGCGGTTGGGTATGATAATCTTTTTGCCGTGGGCCCCCCACTAAAAAGCACTCCACCCAACCGCTTCTCTTATACGCGGTTGGGACAAATTTTTTTTTTAGCATTTTGCCCAACCGCTTCTTAGCTTTTTTTTTTAACAATGTGTTTGCCCACCAAGCGTTTTGTAAAACAATTTTTTGCGCACCAACCGCATATAAGAGAAAACGTTTTTTTGGGTGGCTGCCACACAAAAAATTTCAGATTTTTTGGTTGGCTCCCAGAAAAAAAAAAAAAATTTCGGGCAAAAGCCTGCCACGTGGCGTCCCCCACGACTGCCACGTGGCCCAACCGCGTGAAGGGGTGCCGGGTGGCTGATGGCCCTGCCACGTGGCCTCCCCCGCGCCTGCCACGTGGCCCAACCGGGTGAAGGGGCGCCGGTTGGGGCGATGGCCCTGCCACGTGGCCTCCCCCGCGCCTGCCACGTGGCCCAACCGCGTGAAGGGACACCGGTTGGTGCGATGCCCTGCCACGTGGCCTCCCCCGCGCCTGCCACGTGGCCCAACCGCGTCAAGGGGCCCGGGTTGGTGCGATGCCCTGCCACGTGGCCTCCACGCGCCTGCCACGTGGCCCAACGCGTGAAGGGGCGCCGGTTGGTGCGATGGCCCTGCCACGTGGCCTCCCCCGCGCCTGCCACGTGGCCCAACCGCGTGAAGGGGCCCCGCGGCTTGCCCTCTCCCCCTGCCACGTGGCGCCCCCCCCCCACGCGGGTGATGCTCCCCCGTGACTGTTCTTCCCTCCCCCGTGACTGTCCTTCCCAGTGCTTTTTTCTTTGTTTGCAGAGTCTGCCAAATTTTTTTTTTCAGAGACCACTCACGGGTAATTTTTTCCCTCTTTTTTCTTCTCTCTTCCTTTTTCTTCTCTATTTATAATCCCCTCCCCCCAACTCTTCTTCTCCACACTTCTTCTCCGCACTTCTTCTCCACAAACCAAAACATTTTAGCGCTAGAAGATCGGTGGATAATCGCTAGAAGATCGGTAGATTTTTCTTCAAATACATCAAGTCACAACAAGTAAGTATTTTGAATTTCCTTATAATTCAATGTTAGGTTTATACAAATCAGCGTATTACACTTAGCGTATTACATTTATAGCGATTCAAAATAGCGTATTACATTTATAGACAGTTTTTCACGGATTTATAAAAAATAGCTAGAGCGAGATTTTGCCAAAGTGCAAAAAAGAGACCCTAGTTATTCTGAAAGGATCTGTATCAGGTAAAAATTTCAGATTTTTCCAAATACTGTAAAGGGGCTAACTGATACGGGGAACCGTGTACCTTCGCAGTCTAATTTAAAATACCAAGCTAGCGCGATTTCGCGCGAAACTTTTACGAGAACCCTAGGATGTTGGGAAGTTCCATTCCCCAGGATTTCGCGCCATTCCGGAGCTGTTAGCTATTTTTTTGCCCGAACGGCCCTTTCAGCGCTCGCCCTTTAATTAGACAGCTTTTTCACGGATTTATAAAAAATAGCTAGAGCGTGATTTGGCCAAAGTGCGAAACAGAGACCCTAGTTATTCTGAAAGGATCTATATCAGGTAAAAATTTCAGATTTTTCCAAAGACTGTAAAGGGGCTAACTGGTACGGGGAACCGTGTACCTTCGCAGTCTAATTTAAAATACCAAGCTAGCGCGATTTCGCGCGAAACTTTTACGAGAACCCTAGGATGTTGGGAAGTTCCATTCCCCAGGATTTCGCGCCATTCCGGAGCCGTTAGCTATTTTTTGCCCGAACGGCCCTTTCAGCGCTCGATCAGGACATCGGTTCGCGATTTTTGCGCGAAAAATCCGTAAAGTACTTTTTAGGCCAAGGATGAACTCACGAAGCGTAAAGTAGCATTTTGAGGCACCTTTGAGATTTTTCCTTATGCCAAAGGCATTTTGGTAATTTGCCACCCCGCGAGGGGTGTTTCTGTAACTATCCCCCTTTAAAATTTTTCCTGATATATTTCGTATATAATTGACGTAATACATTTAAAAACTTGACTTCAAAGCGGTTTTGAGGTCTTGGGGGTGTAGGGGCCATCGGGGGGTATATTGCTACTTAACCACGTTGGCGCTAAATAATGACTATTGCTAATGTGTTGTTAAGCTAGGTTAAAGTTCCAGGAATGTAAATATTATACCTGATAGTGAACCCCCGGGGGCATTTCGGTAAGTTGCCGCGCATCGGGGGCTATTTTGTTAGGACGCATCCAGCTTAAAGGGCCACACCTTAAAATAACTTTTAGTTCAGCTTAGGGTGTCAGACACTTGAAAACTTATTTTGTCCCGGATGAATTCAGGAAGCTTAAAATCCCGTTTCAAAGCACTCCGAACGATTTTTTGATGCCTGGGGGCATTTTTTGGTAATTCGCTTCCTCGATGGGGGTATTTTCGTTATTTTGTAGCGTTAAGTTTTTTAAAGGACGTCTTATTCCAGAAATGTAAGCAAAGCACCTGAAAGGTTGTTTTCAAGCTGATTTGGGACGTTAGGGTGATAATGAACTCCCCGGGGGCATTTTGCTAATTTGCCACTCGTTGGGGGCTATTTTGATAATTTTACATTATACGAATTTTTCCAGCAATTACGTTTAAATAATTTTTATTCTTCTTTTATTTAATTCTATGACTTGTTGATAATCGTATTGGTTTTTATTTTTTAGATTTCAGTATAAATATGGATGCAACTGGAGGAAATATTTTTTGTGAAGGTTCTGATCCACCTTACTTGGGTCAAGTTTTTCAAACACTGGACGAAGTCGAAGCATACTACAGAGCATATTCTAAAACGATGGGTTTCGGTATTAGAACTAAGACGAGTAGAAAATGGGTGAATACAGATCAAATTTGTGGAAGACTATTTGAGTGTTATATAGGAGCACCGCATGTATCTCCGGTCGTTCGCGATCAGTGACGAAGGGACAACAAGACAACGAAAACGGGACACATTTCCGGGTACCGGCTGCAAAGCCCATGTGTATGCAGTACACCGGAAAAATGAAAACCATTGGGTTCTGACGGGTGTGGAGTTGAGCCATAATCATTAGTTTTGCACCCCTAGTATGATTGGTCAAATTCATCAACACCGAGAAATAAGCGCGGCACACAGACAACTGATTTCAACAATGGCCGACGCTAAAATTCCACCTTCTAAGATGATGGGGGTTTTCTCAAGCCAGGCTGGGGGGATTGACAAGTTGACTTTCAACGAAGTTGACCTTCGAAATGAACTCCGTGCTCAGAGGAGAGAGTCTTTCGGTCAGATCGATTCTCAAGCTACACTTGATATCTTCAGGTGCCTTCAGAGTGAGAATTCTGGATTTTTCTACAGTCTCCAAGTGGATGATGAGGACCGCATTAGTACTATATTTTGGGCGGACCCCCGTTCTAGAGCTGCTTACCAAAATTTTGGGGATGTTGTGACGTTTGACACCACATACCGCACCAATAAGTACTCTATGCCTTTTGCTCCGTTCACCGGGGTGAACCACCACTATCAGTCAATCTCATTCGGCTTTGCCCTGCTTAGGGATGAGACGGAGGAGTCATTTACGTGGTTATTTGAAACGTGGCTTAAAGCAATGTACCATATTCCTCCAAAGACCATCATCACCGACCAAGATCTGGCAATGAAAAATGCAATCGCTAAGGTCCTTCCAGATACTCACCATGGCCTGTGCACATGGCACATAAGCAACAAATATCCCGAACGGCTTCACAATGTATATGCAAACCATCCGTCATTCAGGACTGACTTTAATACATGTGTGAAGAAATCGTTGACGGTAGACGTGTTCGAGGAGAGGTGGGCCACATTAATGGATGACTACGGTTTGCACAATCATGGATGGTTACAATCGTTGTATGAGCTCAAGACACAGTGGGTCGGTGCCTACACCAAGAAGTTTTTTGCAGCCGGAATGACTACGACATCGAGAAGCGAAGCTATGAATTCATTCTTTGATGGGTACGTAGGCCAGTCTTCAAGTATAGCGGAGTTTGTACTAGAGATGCAGAAAGCCCTTGAGAGGCAATTGTACCGTGAGAGAGAAGCCGACGCGGCTACAGTTTACAGAGAAAGAGCCATACTACTTTGTTCACCTTTGGAGGCTCATGCGGCTCAAGTCTATACGAAGGAAATGTTTCGACAGTTTCAAGAGGAACTATTAAAGTCGAATCAATATGGCATGACAAAGTTGCACGAGTTTTCCACCAGAGATCTCAAGGTTTATGCTTTGAAAAATGTGACGAATTATGCCAATCCGTGCTCTTCGTCGGCTCCGAGGAACAGAAGACATTTTACCGTAGCTAAATGTATGGACACCGGGTTGGTAAATTGCAACTGTCAACTGTTTGAGCATAAAGGTATACTTTGTCGACATGCGTTGAGGGTTTTGAGCGCCAAGAATGCAACTCAAATCCCTCCACAGTATATCTTGGAACGGTGGACGAAGGAAGCCAATAGAGTCCACGGTCACATTCCTTACGTGCCCAGTGTTTCAGTTGATTTCAGGCAATCTGAGGCGCTGCGATATAATCATCTTTGTAACATCATGCACGGTTTATCAATGGATGCAGCGTCAACATTTGATGGGTACACTTATCAAGTTGAAGCAGCCGCACGGGATCATGCTAAGCATGCACAGTTTAGGATGGCATTACCAGAAAGCCGGGACCCTCGACCGACTCCAGCCGGTAGATTCAATCGAGCCAAACAGCCAGTCATTGACGGCACTAGCATGCAAGGTGAGGAGGACGACATTTTTGATCCAATTATTTCTCAAACAAAAGGGCGAAAACGAGAAATGCGCATGAAGAATCCGATTGAAAAAGCAACGGGTCAAAAAAAATTGCGAAAGTGTGCGTTGTGTAATAAGATGACTGATCATGACAAGAGAAACCATTATAAAGTGTTAGGTCTCGCACCTGGCAGTATGGTCGAGGAGGACGATGAGGAGGAAGAGTGTTAGGGTTAATGTTTCAGTTGTATAACGAATAACTTTTATAATGTTTAAATTTGTGATTTGATTTGTTGAATCTTTAATTTGTGATTTGGTTTGTGGATTATTGAAATTTTTTGAATGGCATATTCGCGCACGCTTTAGCGCCCAATTCATAGCTTCCTGAAAAATCCTGTAATTTGTTTTGTTCATTGCACTTTAGGCACGCTTTAGGGGCCAATTCATAACGTTCGAAAAATCTTGTAAATTTTTTTGTCACTTTTTTTCGCTCATTGCACATGAGGCGCGCTAGTTAGCCCATTCTTATGTATTTCGGCGAAAAACGAGACACGTGATTTTTTCGGTTTTCCTATGAAGGGCCTATTCGGGCACGCTTTAGGGGCCAATTCATAACGTTCGAAAAATCTTGTAAATTTTTTTGTCACTTTTTTTCGCTCATTGCACATGAGGCGCGCTAGTTAGCCCATTCTTATGTATTTCGGCGAAAAACGAGACACGTTATTTTTTCGGTTTTCCTATGAAGGGCCTATTCGGGCACACTTTAGGGGCCAATTCATAACGTTCGAAAAATCTTGTAAATTTTTTTGTCACTTTTTTTCGCTCATTGCACATGAGGCGCGCTAGTTAGCCCATTCTTATGTATTTCGGCGAACAACGAGACACGTTATTTTTTCGAATGCGTCATATGAACTGTATATTCGCGCACATTTTAGCGCCAAAAAAATAGCATGCGAAAAATTATGTACATTTCTTTTTGGTACAGTTTTTTGTAACATCACAGCAGCTAGCCACGCACGTCAGGATAATGGTAATGAAGTCGTCTGGCTTCATTCTTTTTCAGTTCCCAGGCTATCCTATACCTAAACGTCAAGGCATCCTTCCTAGTCCACGAGGAGTGTTTGAGCACTTCCGAGCGAGCAATGTAGTCCATGTACTTGAGGACGTAAATCCCGCAATCGTTACCGTTATATTGCTTTGGTCGGTCCTTTATCATCACGACCGTCCAAGGCTCCCCCGTGGCCGTCCGCACGCTAGCGAGAGGACAGTAGTCTGCATCCAACAATAAAATCGAGAATCAAGCCTATGAAACAACAACAATATACTATGAGCCAAGGTCAAAAAATAAAAACTAACCACTAAAGTGATGTAGTCGTTGTACATCTGTGCCAGCAGCTGTCCAGGCTCGTCCTCCCTTAGGCTATCGTATATGTGAACCGTTCTGAACGCTGGATGGAGAACTAATAGGAACCAGTGGTGCCCATGAAGACAAGGTATCATGATAAGGTTCGCATCAGCAGCGGGACATTGATACTCTGCGTTCATCATGCATAACACGTTTCGACCTGGTTTCCAATTACTCCTGTTGCCCCCTTGCCTCCATTGATGGAATTCCCGGATCGCTAATTCCACAAAATGAGTGGGATACATGTTAAGCTTACAGTATTCAGAACGGTTAAATTGATGCTCTCTAATCCGGAGCAGATCTATGTAAGCGTTGATGACAAAATTTGAAATATCTGTCTCCGGCACCAACATTCTGATATCCGAATGACCTAGGTGCGAACAAAGAGGGAAGTCTGTTGAATTGACAGGCTCATGCCCGAAGTAGTGCCGGTCGATCCAACCCATCTTCTCCGGCCTCAATGGCTTCGTCGCTTGTCCTTTGTTCGACCGGAATCTTGGGCGCGAGGCATGGATTCCTACTTGGGGAACCTGACTCTGGCACTGAGAGTCGTATGCGTCAGGAGGAGGGCGACTATACGGCTCCCACACCTGACTCGAAGTTCCGTAGTCGTACGCGTCAGGAGGAGGGCGACTAGACGGCTCCCACACCTGACTCGAAGTTCGGTAGTCGTACGCGTCAGGAGGAGGGCGACTAGACGGCTCCCACACCTGACTCTGGGGCTGATAGTCGTAAGCGTCAGGAGGAGGGCGACTAGACGGCTCCCCTTGGTAACCCCGGTACGCAAGACTAAAGTTTTGAACATCAGTCTTGTACCTCTCAATGGACCTCTTGATATTGTCAGGAGCCTGCGCGACAAACCAGTCAAACGACTCCAGCTGCTTGAACACGTCAGTGGCCTGGTCAACCTAAAAAACATGCATAGAAAATATGGCTAATCATTTCATTTGATGGTCGATACGCGTGCGCAAATAAATTATCAAACAACACTAGCATGACTTACAATGGCCAATGCCCAGAACTGGTCATAGACCTCACGTGGCGCATACGATTTGGTCCTCACTTGGGCAGGGCGAGTCACCCTCGTGCGCGTCACCCTGAGAAACCACTGTAAGTAGTCCTCAGTACTGATGCCGTCGTGCTTCATCGATACAAGGCTGTCATACGTTTCCTGCCAGGTATTCCATTGTTGCACCTCGTCACCCAACACAGTCAAGGCATTAGCCACCTCGAAGTTCGGCCCTCGACCACCCCTGTATGGCCGCATGTCTACAGCGGGTTTCGGAATCCCTTGTGGACAGCCAGCTTGCTTCATAGCTCGATCGGGCATCTGAAACTCACATTCTTCGAAGTGAATGAGCGGCACCCGAACCAAACCTGCAAGCACGTACGACACCGGAAGTTGCCAACACAACTCATCCAACAGATGCATCACCTTGTCATATGGCTGCCACGCCACCTGGTATGCATCCAGCATCTCTAGTTCCCCCCGATAGAACTGTAGATGGTTGTGAGGGTCTACCCGTCTCCTCCTCCGGTTGGTCGGAGGCCCCCAGGCCCACACCCTAGGCCACGTCTCATCGGAATCTACCAACGGTTGTGGACGACCCGTGGGTAGCCTCTCGTAAGACCAAACCTGTGAACGCAAACATTATATGGAATTAGTAATGAATCCCGAATATATTGACTAAGGATCCGGATAAGAAAATAAATGCTCATACCTGTAATAGAGTCAGGCAGGCGGCAATGGACTTGGCACCGTATCTCGTAGCCTTATGCAGTGCTCGATATAGGTGCGCAAGGACAGCTGAACCCCACGAATACGAGTATACCTCGTCAAGATCCTCCAATAACACCATATACTTCGGATGCACCGTGTTTTTCGAATGCGTCGGAAGTAATATGGCTCCAATAATATACAGAAGGTATGCCCTCGTATACGTCACGAAATCCTGACGAGTGTATTCATCCGGTAGCACGCCATACTGCTCTCTCAGCCATTTAAGCTTGACGCCGTTTGTTGTAAGAGCTGCCCTTGGAATTCCCGGAAAATAATGCCTAGCCATATTCGCTACGGATGCAGACGGCACGCTCAGAGTAACGGGTCTGCCGTGACATGGGATTCCAAGTATATATCCGACGTCCTCTAACGTAACAGTCATTTCACCAAACCGGAAATGAAATGAGTTCGTCTCGCTCCTCCATCGTTCAACTAGAGCGGATATAAGGCAATCGTCGTGGCGATACCATTTCCCGCAATCGGTGAACAGGCTTAAATTTTGACCGTGTATAAGGGCTTTTTGTTCCTCGTTTAGTACCCACTCTTCAATTCCTCTTGTGGTTTGAATTGTTTCCAAAACACCCCTATCGACACCGTCAAATACGTGCCTCGCGACGTGGTCATCGTCATCGTATAGGATTGATGTATCATGAGGTCCGGGGTTGAAATCCATATCTGTAAGAACAAAATATAATCGTAAACCAACTTAGCGTCCATAATATTTACATTCCAAAACTACATTCCTGGATCTTTAACCTAGCTTACCAACACATTAGCAATAGTCATTATTTCAATGTATTAAAACAAATCCTCACTTCCCACCACTCCGAACGCTTAATTACGCTAGTTCTCACTGAATTTAGCGCCAACGTGGTTATATAGCAATATACCCCCCGATGGCCCCTACACCCCCAAGACCTCAAAACCGCTTTGAAGTCAAGTTTTTAAATGTATTACGTCAATTATATACCAAATATATCAGGAAAAATTTTAAAGGGGGAAAGTTACCAAAACACCCGCTACTTATGCAAAATACCCCCTGGCAGTCATCGCCGGTGCGTCACAAGTTCCTGAATTCACCCGGAACAATAAAAGTTTTCGGGTGTCTGACACCCTTTGCTGAACTAAAAGTTATTTTAAGGTATGGCCCTTTAAGCTGGATCCTTCCTAGCAAAATAGTCCCCGATGAGCGGCAAATTACCGAAATGCCCCCGGGGGTTCACTATCACCCCAACGCCCCCGAACCAGCTTCAAAACAACATTTCAGGTTCTGTGATTACATTCCTGGACTAAAACTGTGTAATTAAAAACTTGGCGCGGGAAAATTACCGAAACACCCCTCGCGGGGTGGCAAATTACCGAAATGCCCCTGGCATCAGGAAAAATCTCAAAGGTGCCTCGAAATGCTACTTTACGCTTCGTGAGTTCATCATTGGCCTAAAAAGTACTTTACGGATTTTTCGCGCAAAAATCGCGAACCGGTGTCCGGATCGAGCGCTGAAAGGGCCGTTCGGCCAAAAAAATAGCTAACGGCTCCGGAATGGCGCGAAATCCTGGGGAATGGAACTTCCCAACATCCTAGGGTTCTCGTAAAAGTTTCGCGCGAAATCGCGCTAGCTTGGTATTTTAAATTAGACTGCGAAGGTACACGGTTCCCCGTATCAGTTAGCCCCTTTACAGTCTTTGGAAAAATCTGAAATTTTTACCTGATACAGATCCTTTCAGAATAACTAGGGTCTCTGTTTTGCACTTTGGCCAAATCACGCTCTAGCTATTTTTTATAAATCCGTGAAAAAGCTGTCTAATTAAAGGGCGAGCGCTGAAAGGGCCGTTCGGGCAAAAAAATAGCTAACGGCTCCGGAATGGCGCGAAATCCTGGGGAATGGAACTTCCCAACATCCTAGGGTTCTCGTAAAAGTTTCGCGCGAAATCGCGCTAGCTTGGTATTTTAAATTAGACTGCGAAGGTACACGGTTCCCCGTATCAGTTAGCCCCTTTACAGTCTTTGGAAAAATCTGAAATTTTTACCTGATACAGATCCTTTCAGAATAACTAGGGTCTCTGTTTTGCACTTTGGCCAAATCAGGCTCTAGATATT